>PVIC010004131.1:0-64548 GCA_004025085.1 Thryonomys swinderianus
AAAATAAACTAATTTTCTAATATTTTCTGAGGCAGGTTTTTGCTATGTTGCCAGGCTAGCCCTGAACTCTCAGCTCAAGCACCCAGCCTTCTCAGTACCTGGATGACATGTATCCGTACTGAACCTATTTTAACTTTAGAGAAATGTTTTTATATTTTGTTTTATTTTTTGGACAAGGTCTTTTTTTCTGGCACTGGAGAATGAACTCCGGACCCTGCATGTGCAAGGCAGGTGCCAGAACCACAGAGCTAAATCCCTGGCCCAGAGACATTCAAGCTGGCCTTGAACTATGTAGACCAAGCTGGCTTCAATTCATGCCAATCCTCCTGCCTCAGCCTCCCGAATGCTGGGATGACAGACTTGTGCCACTAGGCCTGGATGGAATAGCTTGGGGTCAGAGAAGCGTGCCCTGTACCCCCTGCCGCTGGCTTTCTCCCGGCTGACACGAGTGACAGCCAGTCACAAAGAACGAGCCAGTCTCACTCAGCGCATCAGGACCCATGCCTTCATCTCACTGCCTGCTTTCCCGATGACCACCTCCCCACACTCAGCCCCACCCAGCACTCAGGGCTCAGTGTCACTCTTTCAAGGCCTCTGGGGTCCCCGTCCCTGACCTTAGGGGCTTTGCCACTGACTCCCAGGGCGAATGCATGCTGGGCCAACCCAGCCAGGACCCTCTGAGGCTGCAGGCTGGTGTTCTGCCAGGCACGTGCACTGGGCAGCGGCCCCAGGCCAGCAGACTGACTGGCCTGGGTCCCTCCTCGAGGCCCCTGCGGAGCAGGACCCTGGACCTGCCTCTCGGGGAGCCGCGGTGCCGCCCAGGACTCCCAGCTGGCGCTGCTAGGCCTGGGCTTCGGATCCTGAGCCCCCGGAACCCGGCTGAGCCGGGGCCTTTTCCAGCCCCGTGTCCACAGCTGCGTGAGGCTGCACTGGCCGTGCTGTCCTGTCCCACCGGCGTCCCCGGGGTCGGCCACGACATGTGACGCGCTCCTCGTGTCGTAAAGGCCCACGAGAGTCTGCTGCACCCTTTTCTGTCTGTGTGTCACCCACTGACCTCCATCTCTCCGTCCACTGCTCACGCCGACTGCGTGTCTGCCTCCGTCCTGTTCTGTGTACCCTCCACCCGGAGCACCCCGCCTCGGACCTGGTCCAAGGGCCCTCTCTGCCCAGCTGTCTGCCACAGCGCTGCCGCATCCCCGGCCAGACTGCGGGGGAGTCTCCGGGGCTGCTATGGGACCCCTCTAGTGCACCCGTCAGCTTCCTACAGGGAGGGTGCCCGCGGGAGGCCGCCTGGCCCAGCCTGCGGGCCTGGCCTCCTGCTTCTCGAACTCGGCCACACACCTGCTCAGGCACAGCGGTGCTGCCCGAGTGCCAGTGCGCAGAGCCGTCTCCAGGACCCCGGGCCCGCCTGCCGGGCTAGACACAGCCTGCAGGAAGTCCCACCGGGCCCGAGTCACACGAGGGCGGCTCCAGAGCCTCTCCAGTGATGCTGGGGTGGACAGTTGGTGGGACCAAGGGCACCAGGGTCTGTGGGCGACGGGCACTTGCTGAGGCCCAGTGCCAACAGTGGGGACATGTCACAGAGGGTGGGCAGGCGGGACTCCGGGCACCACAGCCCTGTGCAGAACCCCAGGAACACTTGGAAAGGGTGCTGCTATGCTGGGCGCGGTGGCACACCCTCGTATTCTGGCTGGTGGGGAGGCTGGGGCAGAACAATCTCAAATTCAATCCCAGCTCAGATGACTTGACAAGACTTTACCTCAAACTACAAGTGGAAAGGGCTGGGGCGCGGCCCACGGTGAGCGCACAGAGGAGCGGCTGCAGAGAAGAGGTGGGGCCGCCCGAGCTCCCGCTGCTCCACGCTCCATGTCCAGGAGACTCTCTGCAGCACCTCCGGGGAGGGGTTCGGCTCAGCGGTTGCAGTGTCGGCCTCCCAAGCACAAGGTCCCAAACTCAATCCTGGGAACCACACACCACAGTGCCGGGCGGGGTGGCTCACGCCTGTCATCCCAGCACTCGGGAGGCAGAGGCAGGAGGATGGCTGTGAGTTCCAGGCTTGCCTGGGCTGCACAGTGAGCCCAGGGCCAGTGTGAACTACAGAGCAAGGACGTGTCTCAAAAAAAAAACAAAACCAAACCATGTCCCAGCGGTGCTCTCCCTAGGCACGGCGCCCCCAAAACACTGCTTCCCTTCAGCTCACAGCCTGGGACCATGGGGTCGTCTGGCTGGAAAGGCAGCCACTGCCCCCTCTCGCCCTCCGGTCCCCTGCAGACCCGGGAGACCCATCCGCACGCAGCACCTGGCCCCTCCCCCATCCAGATGCAGAGCTTCGGGGAGGCACCCAGGCTCCTGCAGACCAGGCACCTCAGGCAGCGATGTGGCCTGCGCTCCGGGCACTGCCATCCCCGCACCACAGGCGGACGGACACTCCACACCTCTCCCATACAGAAGCAATGCCTTTTTCTTGGGCTCCATAGTGAGCTCAGAGGCACCCTGAACTACAAAGCAAGACCCTGTCTCAAAACAACTACAACAAAACCGAAACAATGCCTTTCTGCAGGGCCTAGGGCAGAACAAGGCCTCAGGCATCCTGCAAAGCGTTCACCACCCTCTGCACCTGGCACCCAGAGCCCCATGGCGGGTGGCGATACAGAGGTCAGCGCCCCCCCTGTGCAGGCCTTGCACACACAGGGCCGGGACTGTGCGCGCGCGTGTGAGACGGCCTTGCGCCAATAAAGCTTGACTTTTGTAAACGCGCTGGCTGACACCTAACAGCTACAGGTGTGTGCACACAGAAAGGCAGCCTGTGTGGGGAAACGGGGGGAGACGCGGGGGGCAGCGGGGGGGCAAGGTGAGGAGCGCTGGCCCACAGGGTCTGGGAAGCCGCGCTCCCGCTCCCGACCCCCAGCCCGGTGGGCAGGCAGGGAGAGACAAGCGCACACCGCCAGGACGTGGACGGAGGGCACGAGCAATCCAGCACTCAGAGTCAGCCCCAGCTGTGCCAGGAGGCTGTATGCCCGATGCGATGGTGCACCCCTGCCAGGCCGGCCACTCAAGAGGCGGAGGCAGGGGGACCGGAAGTCTGAGCTAGCTGGGTAATTTAGCGAGACTTTCTCTCAAAACCTAAGGGCGGGCAATGCTGGACGTGGCGGCTCACGCCTGTCATCCCAGCACTCGGGTGGTAGAGACAGGAGGATTGCTGAGTTCGCGGCGGCTTGCCTGGGCACCATAGTGAGCTCAGGGCCAGCCTGAACCACAAAGCGAGACCCTGTCTTCAAAAAGAAAAAAAAAACTAAGGGCAGGGCCAGGGATGTAGCTCAGTGGCACCGCGTCTTCCTGGCAAGCACACGGTCCTGAGTTTGATCCCTGTTCTGCAAGGAAGGAAAGAAATGAGAGAGAGGGAGAGAAAGAATAAGGGGAGGAGCGCAGCGCAGTGGCGAGCCACCGCTGAGCATGCACGAGTCCTGGGCTCCATCCCCAGCTCTGTGGGGCAAAAGAAAAAAAAGCCACGGTCAACCACAGTCACCACATGGCAGCGGCTCAGAGAGCTGGTCCCGGGAGGGCAGCGGGCCCGCGGAGGCCAGCCATGCGAGCCAGGCCTGGAGCGCTGCAAACAGCTTGGGTTCTGTGGCCCAGGGACCCCGCGTCACAGGCAAGCGTGCCAGACCTCGTAGCACGCCCGAGAGTGCACGTGCCATGTCCCCTCTGTGCACACCCAGAGCAGCGTGCACACGCTGAGGGTCACAGTCCTGAGAGCGGCAAGAGATTCCCTTTCCCCACCCCGAACAGCATGAAAACTGAAAACTTGCAGAAGGTTTATTTCGGGAATTTTCCATGTGATATTTTGGAGCTGTGGTTAAGCATGGGCGAGTGAAGCTGCGGAAATCCAAACACTCATCTGGGGTTAGAGTGCGAGCCCCGAGTGAGGGACACTGGGCACCTCTCATCTGCTGCCAGTTCTGGAGACGGGCCTGGCAGCAGACACCTGCCAAGCAGCCAGGTGGCCAGACTCGGGGGGCCCTGAACCCTAGACACTGTGGACATGGCTGGTGGGGCATGGGCAGCCGCACAGCCTATCCTCCTAGTACTCCAGGAGGCTGAGGCAGAGGGATTTCAAGGCCAAGCCCAACCTGGGCAACTTGGTGACTTAGTGAGAGGCTCTCTCAAAAACAAAACAGGGGGCCGGGCATTTAGCTCAAGTGGTACTGCACCAACCCTGGATACACAAGGGCCCGAGTTCGATCCCTGGTACCAAAAAAAAAAACACAAAAAACCCCACAACGGTCTAAAACCAAAAAGGGCTGGGAGAACTGCTCAGTGTGCAGACCCGGGTTCAGCTCCAGTACTGCAAGAAAATAAAAAGAAGGGAACGGAAGGACAGACAGAAGGCAGGCAGGGAGGTGAGGTGGTCCCGGCACGTCCTCCCGGAGACGCAGGAGGCGCGGCCCTGCTCCTCCCCGAGGGCTGCCCGCCACGGAGCTGCGCCTCCCTCTCGATGCTGCCGAAGCGGTCTCTGAAGCACCTGGGCAGAGACCCAGACGTGAGCCGGCCCCGCAGGCGCCTGCTCCTGACCGGCACCTCCCACCCAGTCATTCCCTGCCTCTGCTGGGGATGGGGTGTGACAGCGCCCGGTGACATGGGCACACCTGGGCACAGGATGGTGACCGCAGCACCGGAGTCCAGACAGGAAGTGTGGCCTCTTTCCTCTACGGGGGGCAGGACAGTCAGTCTGCCCACATCCTGTCCCTCACCTGTCCCTCATCCTCCAGGCCAGGGCTGGGCACACCGAAGGCAAAGGGCAAGATGTCAGTAGGCGGGTGACCTGCTGGCGGGGCTGGCCGGGAGCTCGGGGTCAGGACCAGGCTTGATCCCCATCCCCAGGCCCGGCCTCCCGTCCCGGGGCAGCCAGGGCGCCAGCACCCTCCTTTCGTTTCTGCTTTCTAAATGAAACCCGCCCCTGACCCTGCCTCCCCGCCCGGCCCACCGGCCCGGCTTCCAGGGCTGCAGCACATACAGCCACGGTGACCGTGGAGGCCAGCCGAGCCATGGACTCTACGCACAGGAAGCAGCCAGATGGCCGCCACCAGCTGATCAGATGGAAAATGGCCTGTGCTGCTTGAGTGTGAGGTGGGGTGGCTCAGGCCACTGCCCGCCGGGTCCTGGTCCCTGCAGGGCCTGTCAGCTGGCCAGGCCCCCTTCCCGCTGAGCTCCGTTCAGCTGCATGGTGAGGCCGCAGTCCTGGGGGAAGGGCGCCAGAGATGCCCTGACCCCACAACACCCAACTTCTCCTTTTGAGGAGCTGTGTAAAAGTCCCAGGTGCCGCCACTGCCTGGCCCAGGGCACGCGCAACGTGGTGTGGAGGGCCCGGCCTGGCTGGGGTGCCCTTACAGGGAGCTGTGCACCCCAAGCTCCGTGAGTGCTGGCCCCAGAACAGGGTCTCTGCAGAGGGAACGCAGACCAGGACCTCCCTGGCTAAGGTGCACACCGGCCGCCCCAGCACGCGAGGCAGGAAGGGGGCCATCCTGGGGGGCCGGTCGAGGCCGGCTGAGCGGCACAGCGAGGCAGTCTCAGAAAGCCCCAGTGGGGACAAACATGGAAGTTCAGGACCGACAGAGGAGTCCTCAGATTGAGTGTGAGCTGAGCGGGTGGAATCTAGACTCTGTCCTGATCCAGGCCCTCAGTGAGGGGAGGGCGGCGGGTCTGGGACCTCGGAGGGACAGGGCATGTCCGGGGCGGGTGGAGGGCGTGACCACCCCCAAGTCAGGGACACCAAGTTCGCCCTTTCTGCCGGAAGCCAGGGAGGCCTGGACGAGCTACCCAGCTGCCCTCCCAGCTTCCGGAGGAACCGGCCCCGCCCACGGCCTGCCTGGGCAGGCGTGAGAAGCACCCCTGGCAGATCCTCCAGCACCGGGCCTGCCCTCCTGAGTGGCCTGCGGGGCGGGGGCACGGCCCGTCCCAGGCACAGAGGACCCTCTCATTCAGCGGCCCCACTCCGGGGCTGCTGCGGGCATCTCGCAGGGGCCTGACACAGCGGCTGGGTCTCACCCAGTGCCAAGGGCAGTAGTTGTCACTGGGGACAGCGGTGGACATGAGCGGCCTGCAGTGAGCAGCTCAAACCCTCCGACCCTTTCTGAACAACCGGTACGGATGGGCACAGTGGCACACACTGTCATTCCAGCATGTGGGAGGCTGAGGCAGGAGGATCACCGTGAGTTCAGAGCCAGCCTAGACTGCACGGACAGACTCTGCCTCAGAAAATAAAAACTAAAGTTGCCCCAGGGAGGTTTTCCCACTGAGATCTGCCACTGGGCCACACTCGAGTGCCAGCCCAAGGGGCCCGACCCCGCGCACCGGGACGCCTTGAGACTGGCCCACACAAGGTGCTGGCACCCAGAGCTGACAAGGGCTGAGGTACGGGGGGCCGAGGCCACCAGGGACTGGACCGGGGAACCCTGGTGGGGTGGCTCCACGCATGGCCTCGCCCGGAGCCCGGGACCCTGGCGGGGCCAGGGCAGGTCAGCACCCATCTGTGCGGGCAGGGTGGACCTGGGGTACCCCCACAGGCCGTGGCAGCAGCCCATGCCACTCCTGGAGGCCTGCAGCGCCGGGCCTGCCTACTGGGAGTCCGGGCCAGGGCCGCGGCCCCGGGGACCTGGAGCCCTCCCGCCACCCTGGCCTGCACACAGCTTGGCACGGGGCCAGCACTTCCCACTGTGGGCCAGGACCTCCTGGCTGGGCGAGCAGCCTGGCCCTCCCCAGTGATCAGCATCGGGCGGCGGGCAGGCAGCTCCAGGACTCCTGCCCAGAGCAGACGGGGCCACGTGTCTCTCCTGGGCGCACACCCTGACCCCTCCTCCAGCACAGGCAGAGGCCCCGGGACAGGGCGCGTGTGGAGCGGCCCTGAGACACGGACCCAGGAGGACCCCCCAGTGGCCCAGGACTCCAGGCGCCCCAGCACAGCCTCGCCGTCCTGCCCGGCTCTGGGTTTCCGCTTCCTCCCTGTGGCCTCCGTGTGTGCGCGGTGCTCGCAAAGGGAACGCCAACACTGCAGCCGGTGCTCAGGGTTTCTGAGCCGGAGCCGGTGTGACCTGAGCCCATCACGCCTCCGGGAGGACTGAAAAGAGGGTGCGGAAGCGGAAGCAGCACAGGACCCGTGGGTGACGCCTCGGGGACCCCAGCCGGGAAGGACGCCAGGCCCAGGAAAGGACGGGGCTGTGGCTCTGGGGAGACCCTGCCAGGCGCGCCCGGGCCCCTCTCTGGCCCTCCGGGGGCGTGGTCTCAGGGCTCCACAGGGCAAGGGGCCGCCCCGCAGGCGCCAAAGCAGCAGCACTGAGGCCCCTTCTGCGGAGGGCACGGTGCTGAGAGCCTGGCACGGCCTCCTGCAGCCAGCGTCCTCCTCTACGTGGCCTGCACACGAAGACCCCAGTGCGGACACAGACTCAGACCCGAGAGTCACGTACGCACGTTCAGGGCGGCCTGACCGAGTCCCTACGGGGACTTCCCACCCCCGCCGGCTGCGGCCACGGACCCACACTGTCCCCGAGCAGGGCAGCAGTGGAAAGCGGTCAAGTCTTTTTCACAAAGAGAGGGGGCCGGCGAACGCCTGCTGCTGCATGAGAGCAGCCGGGGTGCAAGGCGACCCACGGGCGGGAGCCCAAGGCTCCTGCTGGTCGAGAGCAGGCCACACAGTGTGACGGAACCTAGAGCCCCCCACGGGCCCAGGAGCGCTGCGCCTTGGGCACCAACACTCGCACGTGAGGCTGAGGCGGGAGGCTCTCCGAGTTCAAGCGCGACAGTGCGTCTCCAAGCACAACGCCGCCCGGCCCCGCCCACCAGCTCACCTCCAGCACGGGCCCAGCGCCCAGGATGGTCCGCTCCACGCCGCTGGCGTAGCCCTTCTGGCTGAGCGCGGTGAGGCAGTGGATGAGGAAGTGGGTGCTCTGCGTCTTGCCCGAGCCGCTCTCGCCCGAGATGACGATGCACTGGTTGACGCGCTTGTGCAGCATGGCGCGGTAGGCCGCCTCGGCCAGCGCGAACACGTGCGGCTCCAGCGTGCCCAGCCGCTGGCTCTCGTAGAGCTTCACGTACTTGGGGTTGTAGATGGGCAGGAACTTGAAGGGGTTGACGGCCACCAGGATGCTGCCGGCGTAGGTGTAGATCTTCTGCTGCAGGAAGCGGCACTTGAGGCTCTTGAGCAGGCCGTCCTCCGTCAGCTCGGGCAGCTTGCACAGGTCGTCCACGTCGGCCTGCGGGGGCGGCAGCAGGCCGCGCTGCACCAGGCGCCGGGCAGCCGCGGCCTGGGCCGCCAGCGGTGAGTGCGCGTGCTGGACGGCGCCATCGGCGCCGCGCTCCTGCAGCAGGAAGTAGTAGCCGTCCTCCCGAGGGTGCTCAGCCTGCGCCCGCCGCGGCCACAGCAGCACACGGTGCACGGGCGCGTCACTGGCGTCCAGCACCCACTCCTCGCCGCCGGCCTCCTTCACCTCCGCCAGCGCGTAGCGCTTGCTGCCGTCCAGCCGCAGCCGGGCCACGGCCTCCTGGATGACCTCGGCCGTGGTGCTGTCCTTGGCGGCCGCCACGCAGCATGAGGTGGGGCCGGGCGTCCAGGACAGCTGCGGGTAGATGTGCAGGCCGTAGGTGCCCTGCTCCCGGCGGCCCGCGCCGCCCACCGCCTCGCTGGCACTCATGCTGCTGCCCACGGGGCCTCCGCATGCCGCCCTGGCCCGGGCGCACACCGGCTCCTGCACCTGCAAAGGAGAGGGTCAGACAAGGCCCACGGCCACGGAGGACCCGCGGCCACGGCGAACCTGCAGGACTGACCTGGCGGGTACAGCGGCCAAAGCCAGGCCAGGACCTCACACCGCGCTCACCCTGGCCTGGGGCAGGGTCTGGCGGAGCTGCCCTGGCGGGGCCGATGCCTGTGCCCTCTTGCCTCGGCCTCCCAGAGCGCTGGGACTAGCGGTGTGCACCACCGCGCCACCTGCCTCCTCACAGCTTCTCATGTGATGCAGGCTGGCCTCAAGCTTGCAACCTCCCTGCCTCAGCCTTTCCAGTACCTAGAATCAGCCATGCGCACCGGACCCAGACCACCGGTCCCTCCTGTGCCTCTGCCCAGACCCTGCGGCTCTTCAGTGCCATCGTGAGACACCCCAGGCCGAGCCTTCTGCCCGAGGCCCTCAGGCCCGCCCCGCCCTTCCGGCCACATCTCGTCTCTTGTGCCCCCCCCGCCCCGCCTCAGCCGCAGCCTGGAGTGGGCCAGGGCCAGGGCAGCTCTCTGCCAACGTGGAGGGCTACAGGGCTTGGGCTGCAATGCGGGCACAAGGCAGGGGCTCCAGGCGCACGGTCTGGACTCAGCCTGGGAGGCGGGCCTCGGCCCTGGGGCCTCCGGGCTCCCTGTGGTGCTGGGGGCCCAGGCCAGGCGCACACAGCTCCGCTCTCCAGGCCCCACCGGATCCCTGTGCTGTTCTGTCAGGTCCAACTCACCCTGCAGACGGAAGCCCTCCCTCCGCCCGCACCTCCTCGGAGCCGCAGACCGGCCTCGGGCGGGCTCACGGCCTTTACTTCGGAAAGCAGGCGCGAGCAGCACTGCGCCAGCCCACGGGGTCCCGCAGCGCAAGCTGAAGTGCAGAGCGGGCAGCCCACGCGCACGCGAGGAGGCGGGCGCTGACACACAGGGCTTGGCTCTGCCCAGCAGGGCAGCAAACGTGCAAGAGCGTCGGGCAGCCCCGCGGCAGGCGCAGTGGCCCATGGGGCTGGAGGACAGGGAGGCGCTCCCGCCAGGGGCGGACAGAGGCGGCGGCTGTGACGAGCCACTTCCAGTGTCATAAGGAAGCCTTCGGGGCGGGCAGGGAGCCCCGCACTCAGCACTCGGCCTGACCCCGGCCGGCAGCAGCGTGACTCAGCGTCACGGGCCCATGGGCCAGGGCCACCAGAGGGCAGGCGCGCGCAGGCCGGCGGGGGAGGGCCCATCTCGCCACTTCCCCAAGGACCGAGCGGCCCTGTATTGCCTTCCAGCGCAGGCGCTGCGCGCGGGCACAAAGCCCAGGGCACACAGGCACAGCCGGGGACAGGCCGAGGCGCCCGCGGGACCTGCGCACCGGGACCAGCGCGGGAGGCTTGGCGGTTCCCCTTCTTGCTGGTCTTTTAGATGATGATGCGTTCACGTCTCGCTAGGCCGCCTCGCTGGCCAGCTGGGCCCACGCCGGCCACCTCCCAAGAGCCAGGACCACAGCCGGCCACACGCCCAGCTCCGCAGTCACCCAGGGTTCACCTTCCCGGCCTTCCGAGCCGGCCCGCCAGCCCTTCCAGAGCACGGGAGACAAACAGGGGGCGCAGGACAGATCCAAGCGCCCGTCACCCCGCAGGGCATCACGTGGGCAGGAGTACCTGGACAGGCGATCACGAGACGCGACACGGAGGGGAGCCGGGAGCCAGAGGGAAACAGGTGGCGCAGACCCAGCAGCTCTGCCTGGCTCCAGAGCCCAAAACGCGGAGAAGAGGGCTGCAGACCCTGGCACACAAACGCCCACAGCACGAGCGCAACGCCCCACGGTGGAAACAAGCTGCTGTCCATCAACAGTGCACCGAAAAGGCAGGGCGTGGAATATTATTTAGCCATGAAAGGAAATGCCACACAGCACAGTGCAGTGAACTAAAAACAAGACGCCAGCAGCAGGCACAAGGCTGCCACGGCTCCAGAAGCTCAGGCAGGCAAATCGGCACAGCTGGGCCACAGCCTGCGCCCGCCCGCCCCAGCCCCTCACATCTCGGCCTTCGCTGGTGCGACGCACAGGGGCAGGGGAGGGGCGGGGGGGCGCCCGCCACGACAGGGTGCAGGCGGCTTTCTCAGGAGCGCCGGGCCCTCCGACTCCAGCACCCTGCCCGCCGAGCCTCCGGGGCGGGCCTGGAGGTGACCCGAGCTCCACTGAGCGCTGCCCCACCGGCGGATGTGTGCTCCGGGGGCTGGGGTGCTGGGAGGCGGGCGGAACTGGAGCCCCCACCTGGGCCCAGGAGAGCCACATGTCCGGGCCAGGGGACCTGACCGACCACTCTTCCCCGACTCGAATCAGTGCCGTCGCCGTCTGTGCCAGAGCTAACACGCCAGCCACCTCGGCTGCCTCAGGCACAGGCGACATCCACGAGGAGCAAAGCCGGTCTTCAGACTCCGGGGTGACGCTCCAGGCCGAGGACCCAAACCACCACCTGACACCACGCAGAAGCCCAGCTGGTTACAGGCAGCCCCAGCAGACAGCCCTGGGGAAGAGGGCACGGTGCCCGGGGAGGGCGCCCACCGCCTGCGGAGGCCTGTGCAGCCTCGAAGGGGAAACCGCTTCGGGCCATGTGACTGAACCTTGAGAACAGGGAACAGGCAAAGCAGCCGAGAGCACACTGGCAGGGAGCGGGGGGCATGCAGAGGGAGGGCGACCACTCCTGGGCGCCCGGCTTCTGCGGGGGGGCGTGTTCCAGAGCCAAGCGGAGTCCTGGGCACCACGCAGGCTCCGCTCCTGCTGGCCAGCTCAGGTCCCACCCTTCGGACGCAGTGGACACCACACCGCAAAGGAGCCCGAGGTTCTGACCCACAGCCTGGGGCCGCCGCACCTCCAGCCAGAGGGGCTTCTCCAGCCCCCGGGCACTGGGGGCTCAAGGCAGCAGGTGTCACCTGCTGGGCCCGAGGGGTGCTGCGCGGCCTTGACCCTGGGGTGAGGCTCCCCGACACAGGCAAGGCCAGGCCAGGGCCCCAGCCATGACATGACTCTCAGGGTCCCCGGGGCTGGCAAGGCAGAACGGACTCCCGCCAAGGCCTGTGTCCCAGGGTGCCACCACCCTGGGGCAGTGACACAGCAGGATCTCCAGCTCTCAGGGGCACAGCTCTGGGGGGTTCCACTGTCACCAAACTGTCCTAGCTGGCTGTGGTGGTGCACACCTGTAAACTCAGCACTGGGGAGGCTGAGGCAGGAGGATCTGTGCAAATCCAAGGCCACTCTGGACCGCACACCAATACAACGTCTCAAACAACAGACAAAAACACAAGTTCCTAAGGGTGAAATCCTAAAGGTAACCCTGCAGGGGGACAGACCAGAAACCCAGGGTTCACAGCCAGCCCTGACCTCAGCGTGACCTTGCCTTGAAACAGGGTCTGCAGGTGCCAGAGTGGGAAGGGGTGGGAGGGCTCCCGACCTGGCTGGAGAGAGGTGCGAGCCCGCCCACCCAGGGGCTTCTGGGGCAGACTCAGTCCCCCTCCGTGGTTCACGCCCACTCCAAGCGCCCTGAGGCAGACACCAGCCCTGTGCTGCCGCCGCCTGGGGCTGTGCACCTGTCTGAGCCAAGGGCCTCCGCCCCCAGGGCCACACACTCCATCAGGTCTCTGCCCTGTCGCTGGACCCTGAGCCCTGGAGGCTGTTGTCTTTCCACCTCTGGTCATTAAATACCCCTTGGTCCACACCCTGGGCCAGCAGACAAGAAGAGGACCCGGGACAGACCAAGCAGAGGACAGTGGCCTTTCCAAAACTGCTCCATTGCTCAAGAGGAAGCCCAGCATCCTCACACTGACGGCTGTCACCACAGGGTGGGGAAGCTGCCGACGTCCAGTAGGTAGGGGTGGGGGTGGGGGTGCGGTGCTTGGGGCGGCAGTACGAGGCGAGACAGGAGCACAGAACCCAGGGCTGCAGGAGGGGACGCTGCGGTCCCTGGGCGCGCGCACATGGGCCAGATTCCACCACCGAGCAGAGGAGACTGTGGCTCCTCTCACGGCTGTGCCCAGGGCAAGGCGCACAAGGCCTGGAAAGCCCGGCCCAGCTCCAGCTCCGGGCGCAGGCCCTCACCGTGCTCACCCTCAGGCCGGAGCAGGTTTACTGCTCCACGTGAGGGCCTCTCCCGAGCAGGCCCGCACACCACCAGGACTGAAGGGTTTCAGGTTTCAGCCTTTTTGGATTCTGCAAAACTTGCAGAGCCATCAGCAGATATTTGGAGAGCGGGCCCAAGTCTAAATATCACATTCCCTGCCATCCCAGCATCCTGAGAGGCTAAGGCAAGAGGATTGCAAGTTCAAGTCCAGCCTGGGCAGCTTAGCGACGTTCTGTTTCAAAGTCAGAAACTGGAATAAAACAGGCTGGAGATGTGGCTCAGCACAAAGGCCCTGGGTCCCTCTGTGAAGCTGCGGGCACCACAGCCCTCAGGAGTGCAGCCTGAGTGGACACGAGACGCTCAGCAGAGGTGCCGGCCGCTGTCCGCCTGGGGGCGCAGGGCTCGCCAGCTGGGGCCAAGTCAGTGTTCCGGAGGTTCAGAGCCCTGCCAGGGCTGGGGACAGCTCGGCGGTGACTGGAGGCAGGGCACGTGCAGGCTGCTGCTGGCCCGGCCACGGAGCACGCAAGCACGCACGGCCCTTGTCACTCCCACTGGAAGCTGCCTTCCTCCTCCTCTGTCCCTCCCTGCAGCACTGAAGCCAGAGTCACCCCTCAGCACCCCATCCAGTTCAGAGACACCTCCAGCTCAGCCATCACTGCAGGGGCCGGCCTGCAGCCGAGAGTGCAGAGCGGCAGAGGAATGTCGCCCTGGTACGTGTCTCCTGCTGGGAAGCCAACAGCACAGGAAGACCCCGGAGGCCAGGGCCGGCTGAGGAGTCGCAGCACCGTGTGGCCACACGGTCTCCAGCCTCAACGCCCAAGCAGCCGCCGGCTTCCAGCCTGGGGGACCCAGAGAGTCCGGAGGTCTGAGGCCAGCGAGTTCCCATGTCCGTCGCCACTGAATCACCCCGGGGACCACAGCACTCCTAGGCCGGGAGGCTGGGGCCAGATGACGGCAAGTACGAGTCCGGCCTAGGAAGCCTCGTGCGACCCGCCTGAAGGGCCTGGTGCGCTCAGTGCGCAGCCCTGGGCGCTGTCCCGGCCTGGAAGACCCGGCACTCGGGCCCTGACCCAGTTGCGCCCTCCAGACCCTACTCCACGGGGGACCAGCGGCCTCAGGGTCTGCCCTGCGGCCCGTGGTGACAGCCACCACCCGGCCCGACTTGTCCCAGCCCTTTGGACTGGAAACCACAGCGCAAGCTGGAGGGCCCGGCTTTCCCGCCCTTTGTGCCCTGGCTCTCGCCCTGGGCACTGCCCCTGGGAGCTATCTGGTGCACCCTTGGAAAGGATGTGACTGGACGTGAAGGAGGATGAGGCTGGGCTGACGCTAGCACGCCATAGGTCCCCAGAAAGAACGGCCCGCTCCAATTTCTCCGAGGCCTCCTGTCCACAGGAGGGCCCATCCCTGGGTTACCTGGTAGCTCAGGGAAACCCCAGCGAGACCCAAGGTGGGCACAACTGAAGCAGTGGCCTGTGGGAAATGCCATCATTCTTTTCCTGCAGCCCTCCCTATCCCACGCCTGCCAGCCATTAGGACCCAGCAGGTGCCCACCCGTGGGCCTGGCCCTGAGTGACACTCGCTGTGGTCAAGGCCGCAGGACTTCCGGAAGCTTCCTCCAGCCAATACCTCAGCAGCCGCCACCGGACCCCGTAACTGGTGGTGCTCTGGGGTGCGTAGCAGCGCTGAGAAGACGGACCCCCAGGGGCATCTGCTGGCGAATCTCCCCCAGGTCTCTGCCCTAAAACTACCCATAAATTCCCGAGAGGTTGCTCCTCCCCGCGGCAGGTCCCAGCCTCTCCTCAGGGTAGGATCCAGAAAATTCCCCAGCAGGGACCTTCCAAAGCTGATGTGCCAGGTGACGTGGCCACCTCAGTGCCCGGGCAGGGAGCCCTTCCTGCCAGGGAGGGGTCTGTCCCTTGGCCAGGGTGAGGGGTCAATGCGACTCCCAAGGCCCCAGCCTGCAAGAGGGTAGCTGTGTTGGAAGGTCCAGTTGAAGCCGTCCTCAGGGTCCCTCGCACCTGGGCCACACGTCCCGCTTAGAGGGAACCAGGCACATCTTCCCTTGACACCATCACAGGGACATGATGGCCTCTCTCGAGGCCACGAGGCCTCCCGGTCCAGCCCCTTGGACCCTCCGCTCCGGACCCTCCGTTCTGTGGCACTGGGCAAGGGCAGCCCTGGCAGCCGTGCCCTGCGGGTCCCTTGTGTATACACACCACCCGGGAGGGGCAGAGCTGAGCCAGGCACATGAGTCACACCCTGACGGAGCCCCGGCTGAACCCCTGAATCATGGCTGCATTCCTCATCGGGCTTGGACTCGGAAATGAGCACAAGCAAACTCAGGAGCTGCCCTTGGGAGACGCGCCCCGCCCAGGCCGGGCCCTCTCCAGGCCAGCAGTGGCAGCAGCACCGACCGCCGGGCGACGAGACAGGGGCCTTTGTTCTGCCCCCGGGATGGCGGCAAGGGCAGAAGGGAAGGCCTGTCTCGCTCTGTGCGGGGAGGTCACCCCGAGCCACTGACAGGAGGCCGAGAAGGGGCTGCCTGGCACAGGCGGGCCGGTGGCCGGCACGGTCCAGAGCCCCAGGGCGTACATCTCCCACCCAGGGAAGGGGAGCTAACGGATGGCACGGTCTCGAGCAGGGGCTGGGTGGGAGGGCACGAGTCAAGGAGGACACGGGGGCACGTGGGAGCAGACAGGCATCTCAGGCACAGAGGAGACAACGGGCTGACAAAAGCCACCTTTATCCGGGCGAACCTGCAAGGTAGCTTCTGAGACCAGAACCCAGTATCTCTAATCTTGGAGGAGAAAAGACAGTTTGCTCCCAGATGGGGACAAGGCCTTCAGACATCCAGGTCGGGGTGACGTAAAGAAGAGAAGGACAATGCCTCGCGTCCCTCCCATCCTGGGGGCGAGAGCTGCCCCTGGCTGCTGGGCCTAACAGTCCCCCCTTTATCACACCCACACACTCAGGCTGAGAAGCGAGTGTGAGTGCGAGGCGGGGCCCAGGGCAGTGCTGCTCGCCTCCCCCCGGACTGAGGCCAGGGACCAGCCAGCCCAGAGCCCAGGGTCAGCCCCCGAGGGCACTGTGTTCTCCAGCCTCGGCCGCTCCAGCTGTGCCCACTCATAGGGGTGCAGGCGACAAATTCTGCGCTCATCTAAGATGACCCACAAGCCTCCATGGTTCTCAGAAGCCCGGGCCCAATCTCTGAGCTGGCCGCCTGCCTGGGCCTGTTTTAGGGAACGGGGGACAAGGGCTGCGCTGCTGGGGGCTGGGAGAGCATGAGAAAGCACCTATCCCACAGGCACCCAGGGAGGCCACGGCACCTGAGGGGCCCTCCCACAATCCTGTCCCCCTGACGCAGCTCCCCAGCTCCGTGCAAGCTGCCCACCTCCTCCAGGGAACACAGTGGGACCCCTCATCCCAGAGCGGGCCGGTGACATCGAGTACCGCCTCTCACACCGACCCCAACACCATCTGTTCCACGGGGACACCGAGCAACCTTCCTCCAGGGGCTGAGGGCCAAGCGCCATGCCCGGTACCACCAGCCCTTGCTTTGTTGAGCTCAGGCCTACTCAGCACACAGTGCACAGGGCAGAGGAGGAAAGGGAAGTGGCCAGTTAGTAGGCCCCTTGGGAAAGAGAAATAGATCTTGTGGTCGAAGAGACAGGGAGATCCCAAGTCCCCACCGGCACCGGGCCAGCTTTGAGGATGGTCCTGGGACTCTCAGCCGCAGGGCTGGGGACAGGTGCACCACGCCAGGCAAGTCCATAGCAGAGGCTCGCCACCAAGATGAGGGCAGGGGTGCAACTCAGTCCTAAGCACCTGGCTGGCATACTGAGGTCCTGGGTTCCAGGCCCAGCACCACAGAGCAAACGTGTAACATCATCTTAGTGGGTATGTAAGAGATGGGTGCTGCAGGGCACGGGAGGCAGGGTGTGTCCCACAGCGGCAAAGTTAATAAGAGGGGTTGGGCTGGAAAATGCTGATAGTGCCAATCCCTTCTTCTCACACGTGAAGGACCAGCAGAAAGTCTCGTCCGAGGCAGTGCCCGGCACCCCTGGAGTCCCCTCCAGAGACCCCCCTCAGCACCATATTCTGGTCCAGGAAGCCTCCCCTTGGCCCCTGGATGGGACGGTTCTGTCCTGGCCCCCTGGCCACCCAGCCGTCTAGGCCAGAGCAGGCTCACACACGATTTCTGCAACAGGCGAGACTGGGCTGTAATTGTGCGTCCTGGAGCTCGAAGCGAGGCTGTAAGCCTTCTGCCTCTGAGGAAGGAACGTTCTGAAAAGGAGCTGTGTGCTTACCTAAGGCCTTCTCGGATATTCAAACTATCCGGATCCCTCTTCTGGACAAACTGTATCCATCCCCCTCTCTGGCGGATCACAGATAAGGATCCCACAGTGAAGGGGAGACATTCGCTCCCGTCACCCCCAGCCCCAGCCCCTCGCCAGGGCAGACAAGGGCGGGGCTGTGACTGCCTGCTGGCCAGGTCGCCTGCTGCTCTGACACTCGAAGAGTCTGCACTCAGACATAGGGGAATTCTGTGGCACGCAGGAGCAGGGACCCTCAGCGACGTCCTCACCGACTTCCACACCAGCCAGAGGGCAGAGGAGTGGCCCCTCAAAGACCCCTGGCCTCCAGGGAGCCCCGGGAAGGAGGAGCACGCGGTGACCAGCCTCTGCTGAGGCTAAGCTCTCTGCCGCCGCCGCCGCCGCCGCCGGGGACACGTTTCCTGTGTGTCGTTTTACCCATTTAAGTCCAAGGATGGAGGCTGCGGAGGTGGCACGCACAGCGCCCTCGCCCCTGCGAAGAACAGCTCGGGGCCCTTCGATCTTTCCTTGGTGCCCAGAACCCCGGAATCCACCCGGCTGGGTGTCGAGCGCCAGTGAGTTTCCAAGGCAGGGAGATACTCGCAGATGGCCCGGGAGGGACCGGGGCAGCGCGCCGCCACTGGGTGTGCAGTCCGGAAGGGGGGTGAGCCGAGGAGGAAGGGGAGAGGTCCTGGGGCTGCACCTCAACACCCACACGGCGCCGCTCCGGCCCTTTTCTCCTCTGTCCTCTTTCGCGGTCTCCCCGCTCTCTTCCCACCCAGCCCCCGCTTCCCCCTTCCCAACAGCCAGCTGCCACATCAGTGGGTTCCGAGCCTCTCTCTGCCGGGGCGCCCCAGGCCGTCCCGGACCCCGTCCCCAGACGCAGCCCGGCCTCGCCCCCCCGCGGGGCCTCCGAGCGGCGCTCCTCGGCCCCAGCCCCGCTTCCTGCGACCCCCCGGATCCACCTAAGCCAAACTCCCCGCGGCCGTCGCACCCACGATCCCCGCCCGCCCGCCCGGCCGGCCCGGCGCGTGTCCCCCGCGGTCCGCGCGTCCCGCCACCTCGCCGGGCCCCTCAAACTCGTCCCGCCCCCTCGACCCTGGCGCCGGGTTCCCCACCGGCCCCTCAGGCGGGCCAGTGCTCCGCACCCGCTGCCACCTGGAGCTCGAGGCCCCCCCCGCGGACCCCCGGGCTCACCTGGGCCTCGGCCGCCGCGCCCCGCCGGTCCGGGGCGGGGTCCTCGCTCGGACACCCGCCAGCCCGCCAGCCGCCACCGCTCCGCCGCCGCGCTCCGCCCAGCCGCACCCGCCGCTCCCCCGCACGCGCCCACTTCCGGGTTCCGGGAGGCGGGGCCTGAGGACGTGCCGGGGCGGGGCGGGGCCCCGTAGAGTCCCGCCCCTTCCTTCAAGCCGCTGCCACCGCCTATTGCCTCTGGTGGGCGATCCCAAATTTAAGGAAAGAAGAGGGGAGTCTACCCTTGTGGGACGTCTTCTCCGCACTGTGTCGACGCGCCGCGGCCCGCTGTCACCCCTTCTGCGACTCCGCCAGAAGGTCCGACCCGGGGCGTAGGGGCGGGGCCGGCATTGAAGCGCTGGACCTTTGAGTGGAAGGCGGGAAATGGCGGAGGCCTCGGGGTGCGGCGCGGGGTGAGTGGAGGCGCCTCGTCCTGGGTGTGTGGGTACTGCACGGGCGGCCGTAGCGAGGGCTGCGGCATGAGGACCCTCGGGGAAAGCCCGGGACCTGACCCTTCGGGGAACCGTGCGGGATCTGGGCCCCGCACCCGTCGGCGTCTGCGCCGGCTCTCCTCGGGCTCGCTGCTGGGCTCGGAGTTCGAGTGCAGAGCCCTGCGCCTTTGTGCTGCTGACCCGGGCCGTGTGATTCGGCCTCTGCCTCGCTTTCCTGCGTTGCGACCAGGACAGTGACGCCGTGCGACATCGGAGGCGCCGGGCGAGGCGTCAGCGTGCAGCGGTGGCTTTGGCGACCGTGGAATAATAACAGCGCCCACGGTCGCGTGCCCTTTCCCCCTCCCGCTGCACGTTTCATGCTCCCCATTTGCAGAGGGGGCTCCAGAGGCTCGCGAAGGGAGATGCATTCGCCCAGGGTCACCCAGCAGAAAAGAAACGCGACTCCTCCCGGGCGCTCAGGGTTATATTTGGAGTGTCACGACCCTCTCAAGTCCTGGCCACACGGATCGTCGTTCCCCGACCACTCGGGACGACTCGGGTGGAAAGTACAGGTTTCCCCAAAGCTGCCGGGGAAGAGATGCAGGGGCCCCCGACGCCTCACATTCCCATCTCCCGCGTCCGGGTGTGGAGGGAGGACGGCGGCCCGCGGCCCCAGCTTCCTCCCCGCCCCTCCCCGTGAGTCGGCTCGCTGACGGGCGCTGCTTTCCTGCCCCTTTATCGGAACTGAAGAGAGCCGCGGGCCGTGGTTTCCACCCTCAACCTCAGGAAGTTAGGAAAGCACTCGACGTCTAGCTGAGAGACGCTCCGTTTAAAAATCCATATTACCTGGGCACCATAGTGAGCTCAGGGCCAGCCTGAACTACAAAGCGAGACCCTGTCTCAAAAAAAAAAAAAATCCATATTACCCTGGCACTTTACAGCCCCTGCCCTACTTCTCTCCTGGCTGCCTACCCAGCTGAGTTCCCGAGCCTGCAAAAGCACCGTTAAAATTGTGTTCCAGGGGCTGGAGGTTTAGCGCAGTGGTTCCAGCGCCTGCCTAGCAAGTGCAACGTCCCTGGTTCGATCCCTGGGCGTGGTGACTCATGGCCCACCAGCAATCAGTACCACACACCACAGTACTGGGCGTGGTGGCTCACGCCTGTCATCCCAGCACTCGGGAGGCAGACAGGAGGATTGCTGATTTTGCGGCTTGCCTGGGCTACATAGTGAACTCAGGGCCACCCTGAACTACGACGTGAGACCCTGTCTAAAAAAAAAATATTGTGTTCCAAATGCAGAAGTCAGCCAGGCATGTGAAACAGCTGCCGCTGCTGAGGTTGCTTTGCTCTTGGGCAGCCATGCACCAAAGCGCCTTTCACACACTCTCGGCTCTGGCTAGTTCTGGGGAGCCCCACCACCCAGCGGGGCCCGTGGCTTCCTGTCAACAGAGCTCAGCAGGACAGGTTCCACGCCACAGGGAGCGGACAGATTTGGAGTCAGCAAATAAAAACTAAACTTTTTGAGCCTCGTGACCAATAACAGATATACAAAGGGTGGTTTTTTGGCCAAATTTATCTGGAATTCATTGCCAAGTTTCATCTTAGCTAAGCTGTGGGTGACAGCACCTTAAAACCTCAGAACTTTTTTTTTTTTTTTTTTTTTTTGCAATGTCAGGGATCAAACTCAGGACCTTGTGCTTGCCAGGCAGGTGTGGAATCAATGGTCCCAAACCTTAGAATTTTTGCACTCAGTAGTTAGAAAATTTGGAAGGAAAAAGTAGAACAAAGCTAGGTATGGTGGTCACGCCCATTATGCCAACACTCTGGGAGGCAGAGGCAGAAGGAGGATGATAAATTCAAGCCCAGACTGGGCAATTTAGCAAGGCCCTGTTTCAAAGTACAAAGGGCTGGGGATGTAGCTCAGTGTGAAGGCCCTGGACTCAGACCCCAGTACCTCAAATTAAAAATAAGTAAAAGAAACTAATAACACTAAAATGGATCTAGTCTGTCAAAGAAAACCAATTTGTGAAGCAAGTTTAGAGTCTTTTTTCTCTCCAATGCAAATTACAATTTGGGAAAGCACTTCATTGAATTATGTGAATAGCAAAAATTATATCTGTGTAATCCCAGCACTCGGGAGGCAGAGACAGAAGGATTGCTGAGTTCGAGGCTTGCCTGAACTACATAGTGAGCTCAGAGCCAGCCTGAACTACAAAGCGAGACCCTGTCTCAAAAAAAAAAAAATTATATCTGGGTGTGGTGCCATGTGGTACCTGTGATCCCAGCACTTGGGAGGCTGAGGCAGGAGAATCACTGCAATTTCAAGGCCAGCCAGACCTAACAAGACCCTGTCTCACAAAAACAACAAGAGCTGTGGATTTAGCTCAGTGGTTCCTGTGTCTGCCTGGCAAATGCAAAGGTCCTGAGTTCGATCCCCAGTACCACATACTACATAGCACAATGCTAAGCATGGTGGCTCACACCTGTAATCCCAGCATTCAGGGGGCAGAGGCAGGAGGATTGCCAAGAGTTCAAGGCTTGCCTGGGCTACATATTGAGTTCAGGGCCAGGCTGAACTACAAAGTGAGACCCTGTCTCTAAAAACAACAACAACAAAAAATTGAAAATAGCAAGAATTACAGTTTGGTACATAGTTCAGCATTTGTCTTGGCGGGTTTTTCTTTATAGTGACAGGCTGAGAATTTCTTACATACCTAGAATTGCAAAATTTTGGGCCGGAGGATTAGCTCAGTGGTTCCGGAGCCTGCCTCGCAAGTGCAAGGTCCTGAGTTCGATCCCTGCAAACCACTTACAATGCTGGGCGTGGAGATTCACGCCCACCAACAATCAATACCACATACCACAGTGCCAGGCGTGGTGGCTCACGCCTGTAATCCCAGCACTCGGGAGGCAGAGACAGGAGAATTGCTGAGTTCGAAGCCTGCCTAGGCTAGCTACATAGTGAGCTCAGAGCCAGCCCAAACTACAAAGCGAGACCCTGTCTCAAAAAAAAAAGAATTGCAAAATTTTGAATATAATTCACAAGAATGAATATCTATTTACCAATTAAAAACATACTTATTTTTCCTTTTTCTGTTTTTGAGACGGTCTGGCTTTATTCAGGCTGGCCCTGAGCTCACTAGGTAGCCCAGGCAAGCCTCGAACTCAGCAGTCCTCCTGCCTCTGCCTCCCGAGTGCTGGGATGACAGGCGTGAGCCGCCACGCCTGGCACTGTGGTGTGTGGTACTGATGGCTGGTGGGCGTGAGTCACCACGCCCTGTATTGTTGTATGTGGTTACCAGGATTGAACCAGTGACCTCGCGCTTGCTAGGCAGGCGCCGGAACCATCGAGGCAAATCTCGGGCCCAAAAAACATATTATTGTAATAAACACAATTGTCTCTTACTAAAAGAAAGAAAGCTCTTAACAGCTAGATGCCTGTAAGCAACACATGAGAGAGTAATTTAGGAGAACAGTTACTTTACTTTTACAGCATATTAAGGAAACAAACGTGATTGCATTAAATGTGGACAATTAGCTTTCTAAAAAACAAGGCCTGTTTTGCCAACCGTGGATGCACAAGGGCCCAAGTTCGATCCTTGGTACTGCAAAAAAAAAAAAAAACTGGAAAAAAAAATTAGGCCTGTTATATGCACTAGTTTATTCAGCCAAAGTTAGAGAACAAAAATTTACTTTAAAAAGACTGAACAGATGCTTAAATAAACTGTAACTCTCAAGATTTCATGTCCTTAACATTTAAGACCTAATAAAACAGAAACAGCCTGGTTTTTATCTGTCAGAGAAGCAGACAAGCCTTTTGAGCTGTTATTTAAACCATTTGGATTAGACCACGTAATCACTGACAGACAAGATAAAGTCACAGCTATTAGTCTCACGGAGGAACAAAAGACATTTTTGTAAAACTAACTTACTAAAATATGAAATGAGTTGCCCTTACATGAGGCATTATACTTAGGCTAAGCCAGGAACTCTTCATATACTGGGCAAATATGACATACTGATCTTAGAAGTTACTTTAAAACGTGTCCAGAGGTTTTTCTAGCTGATGGACCAGTACGAGGTTGGAGTCACACCTGGACGGGGTCTCTGCTGACTTCCTGTCCCGCTGGGGAGTAAGATTCAACTTGAGTAACCTGAGGAGCAGACTCGACTTGACAGCACGACACAGAGCTGCTCTGAGTCACAGCGCGTGGACCCAGAGACATCATCTTTTCTGGATTTCAGGAAACCAGGGACACTTGGATTAGCATTTAGCAAATATTTTTAGGGTTTTTGTTTGTTTTTGTTTTTGAAGACTGGGTCTCACTGTGTAACCCAGGCTGGCCTTGAATTCCTGGTGATCCTCCTGCCTCG
Organism: Thryonomys swinderianus; assembly: GCA_004025085.1. Lineage (NCBI taxonomy): Eukaryota > Metazoa > Chordata > Mammalia > Rodentia > Thryonomyidae > Thryonomys > Thryonomys swinderianus. Next base: position 23,191 of record PVIC010004131.1, read on the forward strand.
GCTTCCAGAGTGCACATTAGGAGCGGGATGCTTGGTACTTCCGCTCTAGACAGCACAGACGCGAGGCGCCCGAGCCCAGGGCAGCCGTGTCCGTGTCCCTGCCCCTGCCTCAGCCGCGGCTCTGCCGGCTCGGCCTTCCCAGCCCTGGCCGTGCTCACCCCGCCTCGGCCCTGTCGCAACCCTGGCGTCGTCCTGAACCTGCTGTGCCCCGATACGTCGGCCGGTCTTGCCCCCAGGGCTCTCTCCTGTCACCTCAGGCCCTGCGCAGCCTATTTTTAAATTCTTGAGCCCTGAGCATGACCTTGGCCGTTGTCTACTTTGTGAAGCCCCTGCCGGCGTCTGGGCCCAGAACCCGGCAGGGCCCGAAGCAGCCTGTGAGCATCACCCGCCGCGCCCCGCCCCCACCCGGCCGGCCACTTCCTGTCTCAGGGCTCTGTGCCTGGAAGGCCAGGCTCAGTCACGCGGTGCTGTTGTGTCCAGCTTCTTGCTTGCTTCCTTTCCTCCCTCCGCCCGCCCACCCGCCCTCCCCTCTGACACTGGCCTTGGACTGTCCCTGTCCTCCTGCCCCTCTCCCCCTCCAGCCACGCTGGGGCTGTGGCCAGGTCCCTTTGCGCAGTCACCGGGCACCGTTGGTGCTGAGCTACCCCCCCCATGCCAGCTGAGCCTGCTGTGACCTTGGTACTTCAGCTCCCGGGGAGGCACCTGTCTGGCGCCCCATCTCTGCCCTGACCCTGCCCGGGGTGAGGCCTGCCTGGACACCGCCTCGCCACCCTGCTGCGTGGCCAGTGGGAGAGCGACGGCCCTGGGTGCCGCTGCCCCGACCTTGGCACCTCCCCAGTGCCTCGGAGTTCACACCGGCCTGGGTCCTGTGACCTGGCCCCTGCTGTCTTACAGGAAGCCCCCCACCGCCGGGCCCAGCACCCCCGGCAACCCCAGGGCCAGGGGAAGAAGAGCACAAGGTGAGCACATGGGCACCCTCCAGAGAAGCTGCTGGCCGGGCTGCTGTCCCCGCACTCGGAAGGCTGAGGCAGGATGATTGCGAGTGGCGGCCCAAGCTGGGGACTTAGCACTGAGAGAGGGCTGGGTCTGGAGCTTAGTGCAAAGCCCCTGGGTCAGCATCCGGCAGCACCAGATAAAATGGTGCTTTTCTGCCTGCTTCATAAGTGTTTTTCGTTTGCTCGCTTGGCCATTGGAGACAGGCGGGAGAGTGGTGGAGTCCCGCTACCTGCAGTACGAGCGGAGACCCGCGAGGAAGGTGAGGCGCTCGCGGCCCTGTGCAGGGCGCCGGCTGGGCCTGGCTGCCGGGCGAGGCCGCTGCGCTCAGGAGGGCCGTCCCGAGGGAGGCTGGCGTCCCGGGGATTCTGTGGAGGCCGGAGGCGCGGCGCGGCTTCTGCAGTACCTGGTGTACCAGGTCAGCCCCGTCCCCTGCGGGGTCTGGGCACCCACCTGCCAGGTCAGGGCACACGTGTCCCACGGCGTCCCGCCGGCAGCACGGGCCGTGCCGTGTGGATGGGGTGACACGCGGGCCCCCAGGTCGGTCCTTGCAAGAGGAGGGACGGATGGAGATGGCCAGGCCCTGACAGGAGAGTCTGTGTCTCCTGTCCTGGGCAGGCCTCCGCTGCGGACACCGTCAGAGCCAGCGGGAAGGCGGTGGACGGCACCAGGAGGACGGGCCAGCCGGCCAGGGGCGCAGGTGCGCGTGGCGGGCACTGTGTCCGGCGCCCCCAGGGGTCCCAGACGCAGGCAGTGGGCGCCGCTGTCCCCGAGCCGGCCGGGGGGGCCTCCCGACACCCGCCGGGTCCGCGGTTTCAGCCCCCTGGGTCCCGGGGTCTGCAGCAACCCGCCTGGCACTCACTTGTGGCTCTTGTCGGGACAGCGGATGGCAGCGGTGTGGGCAAGGGCGACCTGCAGTCCACCTTGCTGGAGGGGCACGGCACGGCGCCGCCTGACCTGGACCTCTCCGCCATTAACGGTGAGCGCCGTTCCGCTGCCGTGTCCGCAGGGCTCCGACTGGGCGAGGTCCGAAGGAAGCCCCGGGAGACCGCGGGGCGTCGGGGTCGGGGCTGGTCCCAGGCTGGCGGCAGCCGCGAGGGCAGCTCCCAGGCACCTTTGGGCATCCGGGAGCAGCGGCGCCGCAGGGTGGCAGCGTCCCAGCCACCCTCCTGCCCCTCAATGCAGTGGTCGTGGCCACTGGGCCTCCGCCCGCCACACCTGTGCCCTCACTCCCTCCCCCAGACAAGAGCGCGGCCCGGAGGACGCCACAGTTAGACCAGACGGTGTCGTGGAAAGCCAAGTCAGGCTCCTTCGCAGCGCCACAGAGAAAGAGCCCGGTAAGCGCGGCGCCTGTCACCACGGCGGTGGGCGTCCCCGTGTCCCCTGTGCCACACAGGGCTGGACACCGGGGCGCCCAGGAAGATGGGGGGGCTGCGCCGTCCGGCCGAGGGCCCTGGGGACACCACGTTAGGTGGGGGTTCCTCACCAAGGGAGTCAGAGTCAGCCTGGGGCCCAGCCTGGGCCATTAGTGACTCGGCGGGAGCCGCCTCCACGTAGACCGCTGTAGAATGGCTGGGGCTGTAGCTCCGCAGTCCTCCTGCCTCAGCCTCCCGCGGTGTGCTTTCTTTCTCACAGGACCTACCGGAAGTGATGGAGATGGTGGGATCCCAGACACTGCTGCTGGCCTTGCTGACTGTGAAGGTCCGCAGCGCCGACCTGGGCCGCGGGCCGCGGGGGGAGGCGGCCCGGCCTTCGCAGCCTGAGCTCGCTGTGCACCCGGCAGATGGAGGCGGGGCTGGCCCGGCTGGAGGAGAGGGCGGAGCGCAGCCTGCTTCTCCTGTGCCGGGAGCAGGCGCGGCTGCGGCGGAGGGCTGCCGAGCAGAGGCGGGAGCTGCTGCTGCGGCGGAGGCGCCAGGAGCTGGCCGGCACCCTCGACACCCAGGTTGGTGCCACGCGGCTGGTCCCACCCTGCGGACTCTGCTGTGCCCGCTGGGGCTACCCTCGGGCTCTGTCCACCTCTGCCTGCAGCGTCCCGGGCAGACGGGCGGGCACCGCTCCCACGTCCGCCCGCTCAGCCCGGTGCCCGGCGCCTTGCCCTCCCCTCTGCACGGGACGGGTATGGGCGTGGCCTGGGGCGGGCAGGGCGGTGCAGCGGGCCCGGCGTGGACAGGGCTGGGAAGGACCCGCCGCCGTGGTGGGCGGAGGGCCGCCAGGTCTGTGCAGTGAGCCACACACCCGGCCTGCGAGGCGTGCGGGGCGCTCCTGGCGCAGAACCCGGTCTCACCGGCTCCGCCCCACAGATGGAGGCGCTGCGCCCCTTTGAGCAGGCAGCCGGGCACTTCAAGGAGCGCTACAGGACACTGGCCGCAGCCCTGGACACCACGCGGCACGAGCTGTCCCTGAGTGCCGTCCACCTGGAGGGCGACGGCCAGCAGCTTCTTGGTAAGGCCAAGCCACTGCGCACGAGCCCCGGCGCGGGCACGGTGGGCCAGGCCGCCTCAGTGCCCTGAGCCCCACGCCGTCCTCCCAGACGCCCTGCAGGCCGAGCTGACGGCCACGCGCTGCCTGCTGGCCGACCTGGCCATCGGCGGCACCGAGGGCGAGGAGCAGGTGCTGGCCCTGCTGGCCGAGCTGAGGGAGGCGACTGTGCAGAAGGACCGGGAGCTCCGGAGGTAGCCTGGGGCCTGCGGGCGGGCGGCGAGGGAGGGCGGCCGCGCGTGTCGCTGTCCGCGGGGCCGGCACTGAACGCCGCCTGCTGTCTGGAGGCTGCAGCCCTGGGGTGCTCACTCGGTGTCCCAGAGGCCTCGGGGTCGCCCGCGCGGCTCCGCCACCGGGACTGCTGGCTCGGTGCCTCCTCTCCCGCCCCTGGCCGCTGCGGCCCCGGCTGCCCACCGCTCTCCCACCCTCGTCCCCAGGAGCTTCGCGCAGGTGCTGGAGCTGTCCGCCGAAGCCAGCAAGGAGGCAGCCCTGGACGGCCAGGGCGCCTGGGAGGACACACAGGGCACCGAGGCTGCCCGCCACTGGTACTTGGGCCCCGACGGAGGTGGCGCAGGAACTCAGGGGAGCACTCGGCCCTCAGCCCCGACCCCCCGGGGCCCACCCTGCACGCTGCCCGGGGGTGCTGTGCAGTGACTGCCCCGTGGCCGGAGTGCACCGAGCCCTGGCCGCGGCCCGCAGCCCAGCCTTCCTGTTTCATGTTCTGAAAAGGAACTTGCGTGTCAGCCCTGGTTCTCTGAGGGGCGGCGGGCGGCACCGTGTGGCTGGAGCGGCGCCTCCGTGACTGGCACTGAGGGCGGGTGGCGGGCAAGGGCTTTCTCAGCCGGGCGGCTGTGCTGCGTGACGGTCTCACAGGCGAGGCTCCCCGTCCCTGTGTCCCCCAGAAAGCATCTCGTGGCCCAGGTCCACCCCCTGTGAGGCCTTGTCCTCGCCTCGGGCAGAGGCCACCTGTCTGCTTCACCAGCCACCGCCCCAGGCACCCACTTGAGGGCCGGGCCCTAGCGCTAGCACCCCGCTGTCTCCATCCCTGAGGCCGTGCCGGGTTCCACAGGGCTCAGGGGTCAGGCTTCTGGAGCTTCGCCCCCGGGCGCTTCCTGTGCCGCAGACGCAGCCCAGGATGTGGAACCTTCCTGCCCAGCCTCCCTCGGTCTCGTCTCTGGGCTTCTGCGTGCAGCACCCAGTGGGACCCAGGGCCTGGCGTGCTGGGTGGATGCTCACCTGAGCCCACCCCAGCGCTTTGTTTCGAGATAAGGTCTCCCTAAGGTGTCCAGGCAGCCTCAGCAGAGACCATTCTGTCTCGGCGTCCCAAGAAGCTGCATGGCAGACATGAGCCACTGTGCCAGGCTGAGTCCAGCGTTTCCCAGGGGTCGGGTCTCTGCCCTCGTGGCAGCCCGGGAACGTCCACACCAATACCCCTAGGACCGTGGCCAAGAGTGCTGCTTTCTTCCACCCCGGGGCACTGTCCTGGCTCAGTGTTTGTTGCTATGACAGAAAACCCGAGACTTTATTAAATTAAAAAAAAAAAAGCGAGGGGGTGTCTTTTTTCCTACCTCCTCCGATTGTGGAGGCCCAGAAATCCAGCAGCTCAGCCCCAGCCACTGGGGGGTTCTGCTGCCTCGAGCAGGCCCAGGGCAGTGCCAGGGACAGCCTGCTTTCCGGGGTACTGGACACCCCCTCACGGTAGCCTGCTCACCTCAGCCTGCCACGCAGGTGCACGCACAACAGCCGGGGAATGTCCTTCATTTTTTAAGGGTCTTGGTGCATTGCTAGGTTGTCTTGGCTGGACTTGAACATGTGAGCCTTCTGCCTCAGCCTCTTGAAGTGCCAAGACTGCAGGCAAGCGTCGGGCCCTGCTTGCGTTTGCTTTACCCGGACTTTCCAGTCCTACCTGACGCCCCGTCCACGCCTCAGTCCACTGTGGAAGCCCCTCCCGAGCTCAGCCTCAGGACCCGCCCCTCCCAGCAGCAGGGGAGCCCTGCGAGGCGGCCCCGTGGGGCAGGACGGGACACCGCACAACTTAGAAGCCCAGCTGCTCAGGAGGCTGAGACAGGCACATCTTCAAGTCCAGCACAGCCAACGTGGCAAGATCCGTGGTGAGCCTTGGCCTGGCCCTGGCACTGCCCCCAGAGGTGAGGGAGCTGCTGGGGTATCCGTCGGGATGAAAGAGGAAGTCCGGGGTTTGGTGCGTCCAGGCAGACCAGAAGGAGCAGTGGGTGGACACGAGTCCCTGCACCCAGCCGCGCCATTGGGTGCGAGTGCCAGAGCGGCCCTGCCTGGCTGCCCTCTGTGCCCTGGGGACCGGCCACTGCTCCTCAGTCCCTGCCCGCATCCCCTCCGCCCCCTTGTGTCCGCACTGCCCTGTGTGTGCTCTATCTGCACCCCGTGCCCTAGGCCACACCTGCCCAGCCCCGGGTGAGGCCCTGCTCCAGGGTCCCAAGCCGCACATTCAGTGAGAACAGCGCATTTAATGTGCACATCGCAGACGAGCCCAGCGCGGCCCAGCCCCGGCGCCCTAGCCTCCCAGCCCGAGGCGGAGCACGCTGGCCAAGGCCCTGCAGGGAGCGGGCTGGGCTGTGCTGCGCCAGCAGGCGTCCTGCAGGGGGGGAGCTCCGCGCGGCCGTCAGCCTCGCACCCGGCCAGGTCCCCGGCGCTGCCCGACGCACCAGGACCCCAGAGCCACCGTCTGCTTGTGCCAGGGCGGGGCTGGTGTCCACGGCTGCAGACAGGCCAGCTGTCGCCTGAACCGCACGGCTCCCAAGGCCCTCGGCAGCAGGCTGTGGCCACCTTGGCCATGTCCCTGGCACTGCGTGCCCTTCTCTAGGACCGGAGGCACGGGCACTAAGGCGCCTCAGTCTGCGGACGGTGGGGTCCCGACGTCCGCTCTGCCGCTCGTGGGAGCCGCCGCCCCCTGGAGGCCGTCAGGGCAGGGAGGAGGAGCGGGTGCCGGGGCCAGGGCCGCCCGCTTCCCGGGAGCTCAGGGAGGTGGCAGCGGGCCCAGGCAGCCAGCGACACAGCCGTGCCCGCACCTTGTCCCTGAACTCGGGCGACGCGTAGTAGTACAGGAACGGGTCCGCGCAGCTGTTGAGGGTGCTGAGTGCCAGGCTGGGCAGGTACGCGCCGTACAGGTCTCCCCAGGCCCCCGGGCCCGGGTCTGAGTAGTGCAGCAGCAGCAGCACGTTGCTGGGCACGAAGAAGGCCACGGCCGAGGCCAGCACAAGGGCTGTGAGCCGCAGCGCGTGCCTGTGGCGCCAGCTGCCCGCTGCCAGCGCGCACAGCGTGGCCCCGTGGCACAGTGCCATGAGCAGCAGTGGGAGGAAACAGCCGAGCACCGCCAGGCAGGTGAACACTGGCCGCCAGAAGGACACCTGCGTGCCCAGGGGCAGCACGTCGTGGCACAGCAGGTGGCCGGAGACCGCCAGGCGGAAGGTCTGCTGCTGCAGGGCCAGTGGTGCGGCCAGCGCCACGGCCGCCAGCCAGGCGCCCGCACAGAGCCCACCGGCCAGGCGGCACCCGCGGAGGGCCCGGGCGCGCAGTGGGTGCACTAGGGCCAGGTAGCGGTCCAGGCTGACGGCCGCCAGCAGCAGGGACGCGCTGTACATGTGACCGTAGAGGACAGCCGTGGCCGCACGACAGGCTGCCTCCCCGAAGGGCCAGCGCTGGCCACCCAGGTGGTAGATGAGGCGCGGTGGCAGGGCCAGGCCCAGCAGCAGGTCGGCGGCTGCGAGGTTCATGAGCAGCACGGCAGCTGGCGGCCGTGGGCTGTGTGTGGCCAGCACCCAGAGTGCCAGTGCATTGGCCGGCAACCCCACAGCCAGCACGAGTGCATACAGAGTGGGCACCAGCTTTGTGGGCACCCAGCCCAGAAGCAGCTCCCGAGAGCTGTCTCCGAGCACCAGCGTGTGGCTGCTGTTGGCGGAGGGCTGGCCCGGCCAGCTGCGGGGGGCTGCCTGCTGCGGGGTCCTCGCCGTGGGCCCGGCCCAGGGCTGCAGCGTGCCTGCTGTGGGGAAGAGTGGGGAGCTGAGGGCCAGGAGGGGCGCCTGGGGACCCGGCGTGACTGGGACAGCGGTGCCCAGGCCGGCTCAGGGCTGCTGGCCTCACAGCCAGCCCCGCTCCTCGGCCAGGTCCCCAGCCTGTCCGACGCCCCCACCCAGGCAGGGCCGGGTCACTCACCGTCACCCTCGTCATAGATGCTGGGGGCTGGGGTGCTGCCGGTCAGGCCGAGCAGCAGGAGCCACAGCAGGGCCGTCCGCATGCTGTCCTGTCTGCGGTGGGCTGTGGCCTCGGGCTGCTGCCTGTTGCCCTCGGCTTCCAGAGCTGTGCGGAGATCAAGTGGAGCGGGGTTGCCCGGGCCCTGGGAGGCCGGCTGGGAACCTCCTGGCCGCAGAGCCTGGGAGGCCGGTACCCAGGTCCCTGTGCTCGGATGTGCCCGCAGGCCACGCAGGGCGAGCAGTCCCCACACCCCTCCGGCTTCCCAGTGTGGCCACGGGGACTTCCCAGGGAGGTACCAGGCCGGGTCACAATGGAGACAAGCTAAGGATGGAGTTCCGGAGAGGCCGTTTCCCGCCCGCCTGCTGCAGGGACGGCAGCCAGCCAGGAAGTGACTGCGCCGGCCCCGAGAGCTCTGGCCCCTCGCGCCGCCCCCCCTGACAAGTTCAGCCTGTACCGTGTGTTCAGGGACCCGAGGAGCAGCCTGGGTGCGTGGGTGGTGACGCCAGCGGGCGGTTTGGTCAAGTGTTCTAGGCCGGAATTGGGCCAGAAACAAGTCACAGGAAGCCATCTGGCCCGGCCTGTCACGGCAGCAGCGATAGTGGGAAGCCGCAGCAAGAGCACTGGCTGCCTGTGTCCGGGGTGTCGCCCGTGGCAGGAGGGCCTGGGGTCCCCACCCTATGCCCAGCTCCAACTGTGGGGGCTCCTCTCCGTGGTTTCCTCCCACTACAACTTTTTTTTTTAAGACAGGGTCTTGCTTTGTACTCCAGGCTGGCCCTCAGCTCACTCTGTAGCCCAAGCAAGCCTCGCACTCAGCAATCCTCCTGCCTCTCCCTCCCGGGTGCTGGGATGACAGGCGTGAGCCCCCACGCCCAGCACTGTGGTGTGTGGTGCCGGGGACCAAAGTCTTGCAAGGCAGACGCTGGAACCACTGAGCTAACTCCCCGGCCACACAACTTCTTCAAAGAAGTCAGAGAATTAGCCTGGACTCCAAAGGACGGGCAGCCGTGGGAGCTGGAGCGGCCCTGCTCTAGGACAGGACGCCCCACAGCCCGGCCTCACCCCCACCCTGACGCAGGGTGCTGGTGGCCAGCATGGGGGACCGTGGCATGTGGAGGTGTCCCGCGTGCCAGCCCCCCACAGACCACACGGTGCCCTGAACCTCTGCACTGCAGCGAGTGACGCACAGGTTACACGCGTTGGCACGGTTCAGTCCTCTCCCAGCACTGGGGATGGCGGAGCCAGGGGCCTCCAACCTCAGCTACATCTCCAGCCCTTTTCATCTTCTGAGACAGGGTCTGGCCAAGTTGCCCAGGCTGGACTTGAACTTGGGATCTCCCTGCCTCAGCCTACTCAGTGCTGGGATGACAGGTGCACCCCACTACCATCTGCTGATGGAAAATTTTGTGGGAATATGCAAAGGCAGCAGGGCTGGGCTGTGGGGCCTCTATAAGCACCTAACCCTCGGGGTACCCGGCCCTCTGTGGGTGGTACCTCCAAGTCCTGCCCCACCGGGGCTGCTCAGACCCAGAGCCGCTAGTCACCAGCTCTGTCCCTCTGTTGCTATGACACGAGGGTCAGGAAAATTGGCTTCATCCCCGCCCTCCCGGCTCCGCCTGCAGCTCAGGCTGGCCTCAACCTGGCAGCGATCCTCCTGCTTCTGTCTTGCGAGTGCTGGGCGTACAAATGTGTGCCATGCTGGCTTAAGATCTTTATTTGGGGGAGTCCCAGGGATAAAGTCGGGGGTCACCCTGAGCTGTCCAGAACCAGCCTTCATGACCATTTCTGTGGCACTGGGGTCCTGGTCCTGCCACGCCACCCCGCCTGGCCCTCACACTGACTCTTAGGTGGGGGGCTCCTCCGACCAGCCCACCCTGCCCCGCTGAGGGAGGAGCGTGCTGGCGCAGCAACAGCAGAGCAGCAGCCCTGGCTGCCAGCCCGGGAGGCAGCCGGGCACCAGGGGAGGCAGGGACAGCACCTGAGGGCGAGTGTGACCACGTGTGCCACTGTGCCCCGCCAGGCGCAGCTTCCACACACAGCTGTTGGGAGAAGCTTCTCATGTGACCACAGCACGGGGAAGACAGTTCCGGAAGGCGGAACCCAGGACGCTCTAGACGTGCGCGGGGAGGTCTGGACAGAGCGACTCGGCCTCGGGGGAGGAGGCTGCAGGGCCGGACGGCCGGAACCCAGGCCGCCCGCGCTGCTGAGAGGTGGCTGTCGCTCCCAGGAAATGACTCCTGAGCCTCCACTTCTCATCAGCATTTAATTTCTTAACTTTAATGTGCAAATAAATAAAAAAGAAAAACTACATTCAAAACAGCTGCGAAGGGAGGTCAAGGCCAGAACAGAAATCCTCGAAACGAACGGGCATCCGAGAAGCATGCGGGCTCAGCATCACCCACGTCCCCGCCCACCCTGCCTTCTGGGACGCAGGGTGTCCGAGGCGCCTCTGGCACCGGGACACGGGCAGGCACTGGCTCCCAGGGAACAGTGGCACAGCTCTGGCACAGTTCTGCTGCGGGAAGGGCTGTGCACAGGGCCAGGACTCGTGCACCCAGCACCCCACTGCCCAGTGCTGGCAGAGGCAAGGAGGAGCCTAGCAGCCAGACAAGCTGCCCGCAGTGACAGGAAAAGACGGTGGGCCTCCCGGGGCCTGGGCCTGCACCACGCCTGGGGGGCTGGGTTCTGTGACACCTCAGGTGGGCACTGGCCAGGGACGGCACGGTGTGGCGCCCACCCCACCTGCCGCCGGGAGGTGCCCAAACTACCCCCTCCCGACCACATGCCCGCGGGTGCTCAGGGCGAGGCCGGGCGCCGGCTGTACTGCACGCGGTAGCGGGTGACGGGCAGGCCGTGCACGGTGGCCGTCTCGCACAGCGTCTTGCAGGGCGCCATGTCCTCGTCCTCCTCGCCCATCAGCCAGTCCTGCACCAGGCCGGCCGCCTCCCCGGTCACGTTGTCCTCCAGCCAGCGGCTGTGCCACTCCCCGAAGTGCCGGTGGTGGCGCAGCAGCACCAGGGGCTGCACCTGCAGGGAGGGCGTCAGGCCAGGCCCGCGTCGGGCAGGGGGGTCGCGGGCGCCCACCCCGGCGGGCCTGGCCCCAGCGCACCTGCCTGGCTCTGCCCAGCGTGCCCCGGCGGTACATGTAGTCCTCGGAGTCGGCGATGAACACCATCTTGTGGGAGCCGAGCTTGAAGCGGCAGCCCACGTCGCAGGCGCTGTCCACGCCCACCCGGCGCCGCCAGGGCCCCCTGGCCTCCCCGCGCAGGGCCCGGACCTGCTCGCACTGCCAGCGCCGGAACTTGCGCAGGTTCCTGGCCGGCCCGGGACAGGGCGGGGCGTAAAGCGGAGCTCAGTCGGGCCGCCCCTCGGTCCCGCCCCGCGGCCCGCGCCTCACCTCTGCAGGAACACGGGCTTCAGCAGGAAGCCGTCGCTGGGCGAGCTGGCCGCGCCCTCGGTCCCCACGTACTGCTCCACATACCGGGCCAGGTGCTGGGGAAGGACGGCCGTGACTCGGCGGCCAGGCGCGTGCCCCGCCCCACGCGCAAGACCCACGCTTTGGTCCCGGACGGCGACCCCACCCGAGGGCCGCGGCCGGCACGGGACAGGGAGCCCAGGCGGCAGCAGGGCCCTCCGGGGTCCTCATGGGGACTCTGTGCAGGGGCACTGCTCGGGCAGCAGGGTCCAGGCAGGGGCGGGGCAGGAGGTGGCACCCGAACACCAACAGGAGTAAAGCAGAGAGGCCGGCACACCCGGAGGCTGAGGCAGGAAGAGCCCGAGTTCCAGCCCCATCAAGGCACTTTAACAACTTAGTGGAAGTCTGTTGCAAAATAATTTTTAAAAGCCCCAGGGCCAGTGATACAGCTCAGGGGTGCTGCCAACTGCCTGGCAAATGCAAGGTCCTGAGTTCGATTCCCAGTTCTAACAACAACAAAGAGGCTGGAGTGCGGCTCAGGTGACTGCGGCCTGGTGAGCCTCCAGAGCGTGCCCAGCTTCCCACCCTGGCCAGGGCCGGCGCGGGCTGATTCCCTCCCCGGCCCGGGGTGGAACCTGCACCCTGCACGGAGCTCCAGCCCCAGCCCATTCAGAGCTGAGACAAGGCTTTGCAAAGTTGCCCTGGTTGGGCTAGAACCTGGGATCACCCTGCCTCAGCCTCCCAGCATAGGGGTTCATGAGCGTGGCCATGGCACCCAGCCGCCACCGTCTCTCCGGCCCATACTTGGTCATTCACAGACTGGGCTCTAAGAAGGGCTTTAGCTGGCACGGGTGGAGGCGCCCAGCACACAAGGACCCTGGGCTCACACCGGCCACCTGATGCCACCCTCACGGACAGGAAGTGGGTCCCTGCGGGGTCCCTGGCTGGCACAGGTCACCACCCGGCAGACACCGGGGGAGGGCGGAGGGACGGAGGCTGGCCCAGGAGCGTCCAGCTGCCCCGCCCTGGCTGGGCCCCCGGGCAGCACCCACCGCAGGGCCCGTGGAGTCGCGCGACACGGCGGCTCGGCCCCAGCAACCCCCGCGGAGCCGCGTGCCCATTGCACACGTGTGCACCGTGCTGGCGGCGAGGCTGCGGCGGGAGGGGCGGGGCCGGGCCGCGTCCCACCTGCACCTCCACGGGGTCCTCGGTCTGGGCCTCCTCGGTGTCCAGCAGCTCGATGGTCATGATCACCTGGCCCTTGCGCTGCAGGAACATCACCTTGAAGCAGTTCTCGTCCGCCATGCAGCGCTCCGCCTTCCACTGGTAGCTGGTCTCGCGGGCGGCGCGCACGCAGCGCGAGGACAGGTTCCCGCCCGCGGCCCCGCGCTTCTTCTCACTCAGGTACAGCTCCGCCACCTTCAGGCACAGGTCGTCGCTCACCAGGTGGTGCAGCTGCATGGACAGTGCCGTGGCGCGCTGTGAGGCGGGGCAGGACCAGGGCCGGGTGGGCCCCATGGGCCTCGCTGGGCCGGATCAGGCCGAATGGCACCAGACCAGGTGGGAGCAGGCCACACCGCACACGCTCGGACAGCGCAAAACCGGCCCAGAACGCCGCACAGACGGGCTCAGACCCGGAGGACCGGCCCAGACGACTCACCTGAGACCACCTGTCGCTGCTTTGCAGCACCCAACACACCAGGCTGCCTGGAATCGGCCCAGACTGCCCGAGTTAGTGCAGACTGCTCGAAACTGCCTCAGACTGCCCCAAACCAGCTCAGATAGATAGCCCAGAACTGGCTTAGACCACCCTGAGCCCAATCGGACCAGAGCAAACCAGATGAGACCAGGCCACCAGACTAGATCGAAGCAGATCAGACCAGAGTACGTGAGACCAGGTCAAAACAGACCAAACCAAACAAGACCAGCCTGCACCGCACTGCAGCAGACAGATGGCGAGGCGACCCCCCCAGATGCAGGGTCTCCTGAAGCACAGGCTCCACCCAAAGCGCCTGGCCATGGCCTAGGACTTCCTGTCCCCTCCTGTGCTTCTGAGGAAAACAGGCCCGAGGTTGGCCGGCTGTGTCAGCCCCGGCACAGCCTCGGGCCTCTGTGGGAGACACCAGCACCGTGCTACGGCTTTGCTGAATAAACACACCCACACCGGACACAAATGCACCCCACAGGTGCCCAGAGACAGCGGCCAGTGCTAAGAAGAGCCCCCCAGGCGGCCCAGGCCATGGCCTTCGACACAGCAGGGTGGAGTGTGGCACTGTGGCACCACTGGGCCCGGAGGGACCAGCGCCCACCCCAGCGTCTGGCACCGGCCACCGTCCCGTCCCCACGGCTGGTCCCTGGGAACCCCACACTGCTGCCCTGAGATGGCGGGGGCTTTTAAGCTCCACTGTGCCACAGCCTACGGGCTCAGCCCAGGCACCGAGGGAGCCAGTGCTGACCCAGGTCAGAAGGTGGAGGTGGCAGCTCCTCTGGAGTCCGAGACTCAGGCCCCACACACCAGAAACCTCACGGCAGGACAAGGCTTCGGGCCCCAGCCGCACAGGAGGAAGACATGGCACATGCCCACGACGCCACCAGGCTAACCCAGAGACGGGCCACGGCCAGCAGGCCCACAGCAGGCTCGGCGGGAGCGCCCACTCACGCAGCAGGGGCCCTGCCCTCCTCACAGGACAGCCCTACTCAACAGGGAGGAACAGGCGTCATGACAGTGGTCCGGCAGCCAGCAGGCTCCACATGGGGCTGCCAGGCTCTGGGCTTGTCTGCAGGGCTGTCTCCGTTGCTAACACCACAGCGCCATCTGGCACCCTAGAGAAGCCACTCTGTCTGGGCTGAGTGCCACCAAGGTGGTCCAGGGCCTCCGTGCCAAGCTCATACGACGTCCCCGGCGGCACTGTCCACGTCCCCACAAGGACTCCACACTGCCTCACGGCAGGGAGACGCAGACACAACAAGGGCTGTCGGCACAGTGGCACGTCTTGCAGCCATAGAAGAGAGGCCCTGCCAGGCCGTGCTGTGGCATGCAGCAGCCCGACACAAAAGGCCGTGCCTCAGCAGCGGACAGGCCCGGGGTGGAGTGGAGGCCAAGGCGGGCGCAGCGGCGGTGCGGGTGGCCCTCGTCCAGACCCTCCACGCCTGGGCCTCTCCAGCTCGGGGCACGGGCACCTCCGCAGCGAGAGCGCTCAGGCCGGGTCTGAGGGAAGCCCAGAACCTGGCCACAGCCCGCAGCTGCCCACGCTGCCCGCACTGCACGGGGTGGGCTTCTCCAGTGTTGCCATTGGACCTGGGCATGCAGACAGGGAGCTCCCGATTTCAGGCACACGGAGTGTCCTGACCGTGTGCTTCCAACGGGACCAGGCGGAAGCGGAGCTCCACACTGCGCTGCCTCCCTGGCCTTTTTAAGTTTCGGGGCGGGGTCTCACGGAGCTGCCAGGCTGGGCTCTACTCTGCAGCCTCCTGCCTCAGCCCCTGGGTGCCGGCGGGCAGGCGCCCCCCCCACCAATAGCACGGCCGCCTTTCTGACCAGAATTTCACCTCAGCTCTTTGAATAGAGAGACCCGCACGCTGACCACGGACGGGCGGAACCCGAAGGGCAGGGCCACGGCAGCCAGCCCGGCCGCGCACACCCACCTGGCGTGCGATGCTCTGCACCAGCTTGTCCATGGTGAAGCCCACGTAGGCGTGGATGGTGAACATCTCCCGCAGGGCGTCCTCGTACTGCGCAGGCTCCACGCTGCCCTCCAGCAGGCTGCGCACCATGTCCAGGAAGGCGGGGTAGTACTCCTCCAGCTCCACCTCACCTGCGGGGCACAGGCTGAGCCTGGGGCGCCAGCGGGACGTGCAGGACCCCCTGCACCCTGCGGGCCCCAGACCGCGGCCGGGGCAGGTCTCGGGCTGCCCGGGCTGGGCCGCTGTGCCCGCGGGCGCTTACTGGGCTGCTTGAGGCGCAGCTCCATGGCCGGGTCGCCGCCCTTCTCGCGCCGGGGGCCGCACAGCAGCTGCTCCCGCTCCTGCTCACTGCGGTGCTCCAGCAGCTGCTTCTGCGCCTGCCGGTAGATCTTCAGCAGCCGCGCGCACAGCGTCTGGTGCAGCCGCAGGAAGAAGTACCAGTTGTTGTTGGCGAAGAACAAGCTGTACACGTCATCCAGCGCCGCGGCAGGGGGCGGGGGGGGCCGCTCGGGGGCCGCCGCACCCCCCAGGCCGGCCCTGTCCTTGTCCTTGTCCTCGGGGCCGCCGCCCTGCGGGCCCGGCTTCCTCCGCGGGCCAGCCCCGCCGCTGGGCTCCGAGGCCAGGCCGGCCTCGTCGGCCGAGTCATCGGAGGCCCCGGGCTCGGGCTGCGGCTGCGGCTGCGAGAAGAGGCCGGGCAGGAAGCGGTGCAGCAGCTGCTGGATGGTGGCCTGGTCCTCCTTCTGGATGGCCGGCTGCCGCTTCACGTAGTAGCTGATGAGCGCCGCCGCGTCCTCCAGGATCTGCCGGTCCTCGTACACGAAGATGAGGTGCGGCTCACTGGCCGGTGCACCGCGGCCCTCCGAGTGCTGCTCCTGGTGCTGCGGCGGCAGGGCGCGACGGGCACTCACACCGACCGCCATGACCCACGCCCGCGCTGCCGAGCCTCCGGGACGGACCGTGCGCCACGGGCCGGGTGTCCCCAGCCCACCCGCTCAGCCTGCTGCAGGACCCGAACCACAGCCGGAGGCCTCGTGGGGCCTGCACTCCTGCCTCCAGGCCGGGCTGCTCGGTCTCTGCGCACGCCAAGGGCTTCCTGCCCTGGCCCATCCCCCACCCGGGGCTCTTCCGGGTGGAAGCCACGGGCCTCGCCCACGCCAGGCGGAAGCTGGAGATGCACCCCGGCCCCGGCCCCGACTTTCCAGGCCAGGCTCCCTGGCTCCCAAGACCACCGGCCGTCTCGCACACCAGCAGCTCCGCGGGGCCCTGCCGACCCGGCACAGCGGCAATGCCTGGCGCCCACACCCCGCAGGCCTAGGCAGGCGCGTGGCGGGTCAGAGCCCAGGCCGGACACGCGCCAGACTGCGTCCGGAGGGGACTCGGCGCTGAGGCCGAGCTGTGCGAAACCCTGGCCCGCGCGCGGTGCAGGCCCCGCGCCGCAGCTCCTCGCCTAGCGGCAGGAGGGGCGGGGCAGGAGGGGCGGGGCAGGAGGGGCGGGGCAGGAGCCGCTGCTCCAGCAAAGCAGGGGTGGGACCACGCCCTCCTCTCCTCCGGCCACGCCCCGCGGCCCCGCCCGACCCCCGAGGCCCCGCCCGTCTCCCGCCGCTGGGACAGGCGCGCCCGCACCTCGTCATACACGCTCTCGATCTCGTTGAGCAGGCTCTTGGAGCGCAGCGCCTTGGTGTCGTTCTGCTTGAAGTTCACGGCCTGGTGGTCGAGCGACTTGAGGTACGCCTTCTCATACTGCTCGCGCCAGATCTTGTTGAAGCCCTGCTGCGCCTCACGCCACTCCTCCTCCTTGGCCTTCAGCCTGCAGGCGGCAGAGGGCAGGGGCTCAGGGTCGACGCCAGAGCGGCATTAAACACGACAGGGAGAACGGCCGGCATGGTCTTCTCTCTGGGAGGCTGAGGCAGGAGCGTTTCCAGTTCAGGATCATCCTGGGAACTTGGTGGCTTCCGTGACTGTCTCCTAAATGAAGGGCTGGGCCTCGCTCAGTGCGAAGGCCTCGGCTCAGTCCCCAGAGGTGCGGTAATCGCTAGAATAGCTGGGCTGGCCCATCGCTCCACTCTAGGATGCCCTGCCCAGCCCCCAGCTGGTGTGGGCCATAAGGGTGCGCTGGCACAGAGTGGGCCCTGCTGAACTGCTGGACGGCACAGAGTAGGGCAGCACGGAGGTTTCATCTGTAAATGGGTTCTGTCCCCTCCGGGGCTGGAACCCAGGGCCTCTTGTGATCAGGACTCCTGCTGCCCAGCCTCCAGGGCAGCCGAGCCCAGCCAGCCCCGCACAGCCCACCCGCGTGCAGCAGCGCCTCCCAGCCAGGTGCGCGGGGCAGACCGCGAGGCCGGTGGCCACGGTGTGGGCACCTCTTCAGGACCACGGGCACGGCGGCCACGGGGTTCTTCTTGAGGCTCTCGATGATCTCAGGGGCCTTGTCGCCGTAGATGCGGTGGATGGCACGCCGCTGGATCACTTCGGACGTGCCGCCCAGCGCGTCATCCAGCCGGAAGCGCTCCTGGTCCTCAGGCGCCATGCGCGACAGCTTCTTCTGCACGCTCTCCAGCACGCGGATGGTGGCCAGGTTGGTCTCCAGGACCACATCCAGCTGCGGGGCAGAAGGCGGCCTGGCTAGGCCAGTGTGGCCAAGTGCCGTCCAGCACGACTGCAGGTGCACAGCTGGTGGCGGGGACACCCCACAGGCTGCCCACCCTCCGGAGCCCGCAGGCAGGGCCTCTGGGCTGTCCTCGCGCGGCCCGGGTCCCTGAGGGCAGGGCCATGCTGCAGCGCCCAGCTCCGCCCTTCCTCTCCCCGCCTGCTTTGCCCGTGCCAGGCGCCAGCCCGCGATCTTGCCCTTCCAGGTCTCCAGCACCGTAAGCCGTGTGCATTATGAATCACCCTGACTGGGCCCAGCAACCTGGAGGCTGAGGCAGAAGGACCCTAAGATTAGGCCAGGCCGGGGAACTTGGCAAGGCCCTGTCCCCCAAAGACACAAAGGAGACCGGTGGGTGTCCAGGAACAACATCGCGGCTGTGGCACTGGGCCAGAGCTCTACTTTGTTTCGTGTGTGTGTCAGGGACTGGGGTGTACGAGGGGTTGAACTCCGGCCTCGTGCTTTCCAGGCAGGCGCTGTGCCACTGGGCTAAAGCCCCAGCCCTACCTTTAACTTTCTTCGCAGCACGAGGAGCAAAGTTCAGGTTCTCGCACACACTAGGCACGCGCTCACCCCTGAGCTACACACTCAGCCTTTTCCGCTGTTACTAGAGTTGAGACGGCCTCGCTAAATTGCCCAGACTGTCTGAACCTGTGACCCTCCTGCCTCAGCCTCCTGGGTGGCTGGACGGCACACAGGATACTGCACGCTGGGAGCTGATGCCCGAGGCCAGGCGCGGGCCGCACGCACCTCAAACCGCTCATCCTCGCAGCGGTGCAGCTGCTCCTCATAGGGCGTCTTCTTGGAGCTGACGAAGGTGGAGTCCTCCGACCAGGAGGGGAAGGAGACCCAGGTGTCGTTCAGCACCTGCAGGCACAGAAGGCCACGTTGCCAGCTGCCCTTTAGTGGGGGCGCGCTGGGCGGTGCTGCCCTGACCTCAAGGGTGGCCAGCTACCTGGCCTCCCCCACAGGACAGACTGGTGTGACCCGCGGACACCACGACTTGACAGAGGGACACACCCTGCGGCCCTGGGCAGTGAGCTCCCCACACACAGGCGTGGCGCAGAGACCGGGCTCTGCAGGTGGTATAGGTCTGTGGCTGCGCTGTCACGTCCATGTGGGCAGCGTCTTGTGCCAATAAAGCTTTATTTGCAAACATGGGTCGGGGTGAGACACAGCTCAGGAATCCACCAAAGCGCCCTGAATTCTGGAAATGCAGTGACCACCATGCACAGACCGCAAAATACATCCTGTGGTCACGCTGAGCCTCGCCGAGGACAGCAAGCTCGACGCGCAGCCAGGGCCTGGCAGTGAGGGGTCCAGGTCCGCTGAGCAAAGCAGCGGCCCTGAGCCCCAGCAGGGCCACGGTGCGCACAGCCCCCAAAACTGCCCCGCCTTGCGGCCGGCACCCGCCTGGCCCCCGACAGAGCCCACCTCCTTGCAGATGGCTGTCCTTCCGCTGCAGCGCGGCTGCTGGTAGGTCTTGGGCAGCGCCCGGTAGCTGGAGCCTATGCGCTTGCAGGACGCGTAGTCGACCTCGCGGCTCGCACCGTCCCCGACGCGCTCGCCCAGCGGGGGTGCGAACGACAGCTCCTTCACCCCCAGGAAGGACTTGAACTGTGCAAAGAGCTCCGGGAACTTCCTAAGACACCGCACAGCTGCAGGCCAGGCCTCCAGCCAGGGCCAAACCCTCCGCCCACCTCCCCGTGCCCGCAGCGCCTGCCGGCGTTCTGTGCGCCCGCCCCGCGCCTGCAGACACCGAGGGGGCCGCGTGCCCTGGGCTGCCGCTGCGAGGTGGGCTGGATGTGGTTTACTGGCCCGGACCGTGGCCCAGCATGGCAGGCGCCGGCCCCTGGGTGCAAAGCGTCCGCCCTTGGGCCGCAAACACCGAGCAGGAGGTGCCACCTGGCCGCCCACCCCACACGGGAGCCAGCATGCTGGGGCACAGCCGTTGCCAGCACCTCGGGCTGCCGGGCGCCGCCCACCCGCCGGGCAGCCGGCCCGGGCGCCGCTCACCCCAGGAACGGGCTGACGAGCTGCAGGAGCTCCGCGCCGGACACCAGCTCCTGGTTGAAGAGCGCGATGCAGCGCAGGAAGTTCTCGTACACCTCCTGGCTCCTCAGCGCTCGGCGCACCTGGGCGGCAGAGTACAGGGCTGCCCGCGCCCTGCCACGCGCGGCTCTCAGCCGACCCTGCTCAGCCCAGACCCGCGCTCGCCCAGGCACCGGCCTCACCTTGTCGAAGAAGGAGAACTCCTGCAGGGTCCCGTACCTGCCCACGGCGGCCAGCGACAGGTCCTTGGTCCCTCGCAGCTTCGCCTTCTTCTGCGGAGGGTCCTCGTCAGGCCGCGGGCGCGGTGGGCGGGCGCCAGTCACCAGCCCCGGCCCGGCCTGCTCACCTTGGCGGGCGCCGACACCGGCCGCAGCAGCGAGGGCCGTGCGCGCTTCTTGCTGTGCTCCAGGCCCTTCTCAAGCTCGCTCTTCAGGGTGCCGCTCCCCTCACACGGCCCGCCACCCGCGAACTGGGGACACAGGGTCGGCAGCCACGGTTCGTGCCACGGTGCGGCACAGTGGGGCAGGGCGGGATCGGAGACACGCGGGCTCCTGCAGGCGGGGACACCTCACATGGCCTGGACGCAACCCTGCCAGACGGGCTGGCACAGCCCACAGCCGGGACCAGCAGGACATCACTTGGGACTTAAATTAGCGTCTAGCTAAACACGGTACGGACACCTGTGGGCCCTGGACTCCAGCGGCTGAGGAAGGAGGATCCTGAGTTCAAACACAGTCCGAGCAACTCAGCAGCACAGTGAGAGCCTCTCAAAAGGCACAATGCGGGGCCAGAGATTTGGCTCAGTGGTTCCGGCACCTAACTGGCAAAGGCAAGGTCTCTGGTTTGATCCCCGGTAACCACATACAATGCTGGGTGTGGTGACTTATGCCCAGCAGCAATCAGTACCACACACCACAGTGCCGGGCATGGTGGCTCACGCCTGTCATCCCAGCACTCGGGAGGCAGAGGCAGGGGGATTGCTGCGTTCGAGGCTTGCCTGGGAACAATGTAGAACGGGGCTGTAGCTGCCTCTGCGTGCAGGCCTCAGGCTCAGGCCCCAGCACAGGGAGCGCAGCAGAGGGCCCCGCGTGAGCCACGCACACAGCAGCTGTCCGGGAGACGAGGCCTGACTGCGCCCCGGCACGGCACAGCTTCCAGACCAGCGCAGCGACCCCTGAGCTCAGGCCTCGCCGGACTTGCCCAGCAGACGCACTGGAGGCGCAACCGTGCTCTCCCGGGCCGGTCTGCCTCGCTCCGCGGGTCCCGTACAAGCACAGGCCCGGAGAGGCACTCGAGGCCACATGACAGCACTGGGCGTCCCGCGTCCCCAGGCCCGGGCCCCCAGTCCACAGGAAGAGGCCGGACGGCAAGGCCAGCGTGTCCAGCCAGCGCCGTCGCAGCGGCGTGCGTCCCGTCACCGCTCCCCGACATGCAGCCCGGATCGCTCCCTGCACCGGGGGGCAGCGCAGCCTCTGGCGTCCCCGCCGAGCCTCTCCACTGGTCTGTGGCGCCAGCCAGGTTTCACAGGGTCTCGCCATGTGTACGCCGGGCCTTAACTCAGTACACAGCCAGCCTGGCCCCGAAACTGCCTCAGCCCGACTGCCAGGCACCACCATGCTGGGGTCCCACTGCCCAACAGACGCCCAGCCTGGCCTTCGCTGGCGACGTGGTGGGGCCCCACGTGCAGGGCATCGGGACCCTGCGGGGCCCAGCAGCTCGCAGGCAGAGCGGACGCCGGCCAAGGCCGCACGGGCCGGCGCCGCGGTTCGGTCCCTTTACCTACCAGCACCTCGCGAGGAGGTGAGCCCGCTCCGGCCCGCCCTGCCCGGGACTCAGGCCCCACCCGCACCTCCGGCCGACTCACCAGTGAGCGCTTGGCCTCGGGCAGGAACTGCCCGAACTCGGACAGCAGGTCCTCCTGGCCCCGGAAGAGGTTGGCCACCTCGGTGAAGACTTCCTCCTCGGACATGCCCCGGAACGGCCGGCCCTTGGTGTGCAGCTGCTCCTTCTGCAGCAGGCACGGGGCGTGTGAGCCGGACCCGTGTCCCGCGGGCGGCGCAGCACCGGCGGACGCGACTCTGCCCCCGCCACAGACGGGCGGGGGGCACTGCAGCTGGCACCTGAGCTGCTGCAGGGAGACGGGAGCCCAGGAAGGAGGAGCCCTGCACGACAGGCTGCTCTCTGAAAGCTGGCCCTGGGGCGTCACCCAGGACGGCACAGAGCACGCTGGGAGGCTGAGGCAGGAGGACCGCAGTTCCAGCCCAGCTGGGCAACACACCAAGACCAGATAAAGCTCCCGGGCCGGGGTCCTGTGGAAGGGCCCGGCCGCACGCACAGCCCCGTCCATCGGAGCCGCAGGCCCAGGGTCCCCACGGGAAGCGGCTCGTGGCCCACCTGGTAGGTGTGCAGGATCTCCAGGAAGGACCTGTAGACCTCGGGGTGGTCCAGGAAGCGCGTCTTGATCTTGTTCACGTAGCTGATGGCGTTGCTGAACTCGACGGAGTCGGACTCCAGCGGCGCCGGGGGCTGGTCCTCCTTACAGGGCACGGGCGGCCTGGGCTCCTCCGCACGGTCACCGTGGCCGAGCGGGCTCTCCTGGCAAAAGGACGAGGGGTCGCCTGGGACCAGGCTGCCCAGGCCGTCCCGGGCCTCCGTCTTTCTCATTTCAGACGGGCTCTTAGGAGCTGTGCAGGCTCGGCTCGCACCGGCGCCCCTGCCCCCGCCCTCAGCAGCTCCGGCGGCCAGCACGGCCCTCTGCCTGCAAGTCTCACCTCGTGCATCACACGCAGAATGGGCGCCCGAGGCCTGGACGGTGCGGGCCAGCACCCCAGAGCTCGCTGCCACCCTGCCCTGTACGCCCGCTGCGCCCACCACAACGCTCACGCTGCCTCCCCGCGGCACGCCAGCGCAGACACGGCCACCTGGCCCCAGCGGCGGAGACCCACACAGCCCGCACACCCCCCCGCCGTCAGCACCCGTCTGGAGACTCGGGCCTGCGGCTGTGGACGCCCAGCAGCAGGGCAGTGAGGGTGGCCAGCGCTGGCCTGGGGCTCGGTCCCCAGCTCGAGACAGAGCCCGAGGCTGCAGGCTCCGCCCGGATCTTCCCCACGTCTCCACTGCGGCAGAAAGGGGCCTGGGCAGCTGCAGGCACCGCGGGCCCACGTAGGGGACGCGCAGTGCACGGGGCGGACGCCAGCAGCCCTGGCCCGCAGCTCCAGGGGCCCACGGACACCGGCCACCGGCTGCTGTGAGCATCCCTCGCCAGGACGGGCCACTGGGCAGCGCGGAGCCGGACGGCCACCCCCAGGCACCGAGCCCAGCCCCCGAGTCTGCGCCCAGGGTCGCTGCAGGAGAGCTGGGACAGGGACCAGGCTGCCTCGCCAGGGCTCACCGCAGCGGCGCCTGAGGGGGAGGCGCAGCCCAGTCCCCTAGCCGGGAGCCCGCGGCAGGAAGGTTGCAAGTTCTAGCCCAGGCTGGGCAACCTGCAAAACCCTGCCTAGAAAAAAAAAATACAAACCGGGCTGGGGAAGAGGCTCAGTGAGAGGGCCCTGCTGGCACCCCAGGCACCACGAAACAGAACAGAAGCACGCGCCCGGCAGCCGGAGTCGCACTGGACAGGAACCTTGAGCCCCGGTGCGGGTGACGGCCGTGACACGGGCACAGGGCGTGCGACCACACGACGTGGACACCCGCGCTGGCATGGCCACGGGGTGGGGCCGGCCGGCGCTGTGCGCACGAGGGCACAGCAGGAGGAGACGCTCACTCCGGGGTGACGGGCTGCGCCCTCCTGTGGAGACCGGAACCCCAGGAAGGGGCGCTCCGGCCAGCTCTGCAAGGCTCACAGACCGCGGGCGACACCAGCTTCTGCAGTGCTGAATGTCACCTGAGGACGCGGGCAGACCCAGCCACAGAGGGCAGGCAGCCGCCCGCCTGCCGCCGCCGGTGGGCTCACACCTGGCCCTGTGCCACCTGCCGGGCCTCGGCACTCGCCGCCCTTCACCAGAGCGTTGTCACCCTGGACCCTTGGGGTGGCGTCTGCTCCTCCTCCAAGCGCCAAGGCCCCACCCTGCCCACCTCACGCATCGTCCCGACCTCGGTGCCCCACGCAGCTGGCCCTGTGCCCGCCTCATCTCTGCTCCCAGCCTGGGGCCTGCTGCCTACTCCCTGTCGGCGGGTCTCTCGGTCCCGGCCTGGCCGTCCTCTTTTTCCTGCAGGGCTGCAGATGGAACCCAGGGCCTTTTCGTCCGTTTCTAGGCTGCGCAGACTGCCTGGAACCGGTGACGCCCCACCACAGGCCCCAGGGGGGCCGGGGTCTCGGACGTGTCGTCCCTGCTGCCCCTGCCCGCTCCTCCCAGGCCCCTCCCGTGTGTTCCGGGAAGCAGGTCCAGAGGCCTGCAGCACGGCAGAGGCGCGGGCCGGCCGTGGGTGCAGCGGGTCACGGGGCCGCGTCCCGGAGGTCAGCCTGTGCCTCCTGCTCCACGGCCCGTGGGCTGGAGACCGTGGATGGCCGGCCCACCAACCCTCCCCGGCAGGCAGCAGGGACACACAGGCCAGCTGGGCCTCTTCTAGGCTGGCTTTTCTTTTTCTCTTTCTTTCTGCACTACCGGAGACAGAACCCAGGCGCTTCACACTGAGCTCCATGCCCAGCCTTTTCCTTTGTATTTTGAAACAGGCTCACTGAATCACTAAATCTGCAGTCCTCCTGTCTCAGCCTCCCCAGGTGCTGGGATCACGGGGTGATCTCTAGGGGAGACACGGGGTATTGAGGAGTGTGAGGAGGAGTAGGCTATGTGTGGAGCGGGATTGGAGTCACGAGGTCCCAAAGGACACTAAAGCCAGCAGGGGCGTCCTTCCTGCTGACTGCCCTGGTCCTCACAGGTGGGCACAGGTCTTGCCAGCTCCTGGACCGAGGTTCTCACAGGAGCATTCTGCTCTGGAAGACTCTTGGTGACCTCAGAAGACGCGGCCTCCCGCCTCCCCCAGCAGCAGGGCCACCTCCGTCTGTGCTCACGAGACAACAGCAGAACGGGCACGCCGGGGTCGCGGACAGTGAGCCAGAAGACACGAGAGAGAGCAGCCCCGGGCTTGCGTGTGGACTCGGCTGGCAGCAAAGGGCGCCTCCTGGACGTCGCTGCTGGGAAGCCGGCACACGGCCCTCTGCGCAGGCGTGGTGGCCTCTGGGTCTGTCCCCACCACGGCAGCCAGCGGCCCTGGGTGCAGCTGCAGCCCGGGTGTGCAAGGCTGCGCCCAGCTCTCTAGCGCTGCAGGGAAAAGTCCGGGGCTCGCTCCCCGTCACCTCCACCCCCAGGACATGGCCTGTGGGCGTCCCTGGCTGTGGGGTCAGCGGGGTCTCCTGCTGCTCACAGGCGCAGCGGGTTCCAAATCTAGCCAAGAGCACGCCAAGACCCAGCGCCACAGGCCCTACGGCGCAGGTGGCAGAAGGCTCCCGGCCGGCGCGGCTGCTTCTCTGGGCACAGGGACGAGGGAGCACTGCGGCCCAGGGCCCCGACACCCGAAGGTGCTCCAGGGACACACTCCGCCGGGGCTCGCCCTGCACAGGAGGGCAGAACTCACACGCACCGCCTCTGGGGAGGGCACAGCTTGTCCCCCAACTTCCCTTGTGCCCGCTGCATGTCCAACTCCCGCTGATCGCACAACTCGCCATGTCCTCCTCCACAGGAGTCGGCACACAGTCCCGGGGAGGGCTCCTCCATGCCCCGCGGGCACCTGCAGGTCCCTTAGACCCGTTCTGCCGCAGGGCAGCTTCAGGGCAGACAGCGCCGGCTCTAATGGTGGGGTGGCATCTGGCAGCCAGAAGCCAGGGGTGCTGCTGAAGGTCACACATGCCCTGGGCAGTGCCCCACCCCCCAATGCAAGCAAGAATTAGGGCCAAAGAAACAACTGGGCTGAGACAGAGAAGATACCAGAATCCAAGCTAAACTCAAACAGCCTTTCCCATTCTGAAGGACTGGGGAGCGGGAACAAGAAGGGGTATGCAGACAGGGCAGCAGCTGCCTCCCCAAAAAGAAGGCACCAAAAGCCCAAGCCTGAGCTGAGCCTAGGACCCTGGCGATGCCAACTGTGAAAACAGCTACTCGCGACACACACGACTCAGTGGCTTTATTCTGCTAGTGGCACCAAAGTGCCATGCAAGCAGGCAGACGGGCACGCGCCCAAGGCACAAGGCCAGGCCAGCTGGCAGGCTCCGGGGCGAGCCCTGCGCCCAGTCCTCAGCAGCGGCTTCGCTGTCGCCCTACCTGACGTGTGCTGGACTCCCGCTCGTGAATGTGGGCATGTGCACGTGGTGCTGGCCCGGGCCTCCCCACACCCACCAGGTGCCCTGCCCCCCATGTGCTCCCAGCATGCAGCTGGGGCCGGAGGCGGCCTTTGTGCCCCCCTACTCTGACCCGCCCTGGAACACAACGGGCAGGTCCAGAAGACAGACAGGTCTCACACCCATTCCCAGCAGTGAAGCGGAGGCGCCGGCCCCGGCGCCAGAAGCCCCGTACCTGGCTCGTCAGAGGGGACTGTATGTTTATCTTGCCGTTCTTGGGAATGTCTATCCTGTAGCCGAGGGGAAGGAAGGCGTTGAACCCGACGATGAGGTCCGGGTGCTCGTGGAAGAGCTGGGATACGCGCCTGATGACTCCAGGAGTGTCGATGCTGGAAGGGAAGAGAGCCCGGCTGGGCCAGAGGGCCTGGGGGCGAGGCGCAGGCGAGCTGGGCTCCGAAGGCCTCCGGGCTGCACCGCTGTGGGCTCCGACCCGGCGGCGGCAGGCCGGGCCCAGGCCTCGTGGGAGCCCCGGAACGATCTCACAGCACAGCTCGCACCAGCGTTCTGCGCACGCACGGCGGGCTGAGGAAGCCTCAGGACCCCACGGTACGTCCCGGGCTCTGGGAGCAGAGGAGGCCGGAGGCGTCCCCGCCACGGGGCAAACTCGCCTATTCTGCGTGAATTCAACCTGTGCTCGTGGCATAGGTTTTGAGTCAAGCAACGAGGCACAAAACCACCACAGGTCTCCCCAGAGGAAGAGCCAGGGAGGCAGACTGCGGACCCAGGGAGTCTAGGAGCCTGAGGGCCTGAGTTCTAATCCAGCCCTGCCAGGAAGGCCCAGCGAGTGTCCCGCAAAACACAAAGCCCCGTTCCACGGCACCTCCCCCTCTCGAGGCCTCCCATCCGTGCCTGGAAAAGAGCCTGGGACCGAAAACACTTTCTGTCAGCCAGGTTTCTTACTAAGCATTTTGTGCCCGGTACGGCCAAGCAGGCTTGGGATTGGGGTGCCACGAGAGGCGTCACGGGGCCAAGACATAAGGGGGAGACGGGGCCCAGGCGTTCAATCACGAGAAGGAACATTGTCCCTTGAGGCTTCACAAAATCAGGAAAGCAACAAACATTCAAAGTTCATCCCTCCAAACCTTTCATGAATAACACTCACGCGAAAGGCAGCGTTTTAAATAAAGACAGGAGCCCGCGCTGCCTCCCTCCCGGAGACCCTGCCCTCCTGCCAAGCGTGCCCGCGGCCGCCCAAGGTGGCACCACGCTGCCCCGTCGCTCTGGAGGACCTCGGACCGGGAGCGGCGGCAACTGCAGCAAGGTCACCGGGCTGCGGACGGGGTCGGCGGGCGGAGGCCGCGCGGGGCGGGGGTCCCGGGCGGGGAGGGTCCCCGCGCGCACCTCTGGCTCTTGAACTCCTTCATGATCTCCAGGAAGCCGTTGTAGGTGGCGGGGTCGCTGCCGAAGCGGATCTTCACCTGGTCCAGGTAGGTGAGGGCGTCCTCCACCTGGAGGCGGGGGCGCTGGTGGGCCGGGGTCGCGGGGGGCGGGGAGCAGGTAGAAGCTGGGGCTGGCGGAGCGGAGGGGAAAGACCGGCCCGGACGAGCCCGCGGGGCCCAGGGCTCGGGGGTCACAGACTGCGCCCAGGGGAGGCCGAGGCAGGGCCGGGCGGGGCCGAGCGCGCCGGGCCAAGGGGCCAAGGGGCCAAGGGGCCAAGGGGCCGGATCCTGGGGCTCGGGGAGCAGGGCGCCACTCACGTGCACTGGCAGCTTCTCGTGGCCCGCGGAGCCCGAGCGACCCCAGCGGGCGCCACTGAGCCCCCGGCCCGCGGGACCCCCGCCGCCAGCGTGCGCCATGTTGAAAGTGCAGCCGCGACGCCCCGCCCCCGCGGGAGGCCTTGAGGCGCATGCGCTGCCCCGCCCCTAGAGGCGGGGCCTGGTGGCTCCCAGGGGCAGTGGGCGTGGCCTCGGCGGAAGTCTCGGGACCGCTGGAACCCGAGCTTATTAATCGGCTAGGGTTCAGCAGGGCTCGATCTGTTCCTGCTGTTTGGGTCTGGCCCAGCGAGCTCCCCATGTTTTTATAGGTTTACCTTTAGCTGGGGGGAAAATCCAGACACTGTTTCATGGGCCAGGGAAATTCTGCGAAATGCACACGTCAGCGTTGGGAGATGAATTTGATGGGGCCACGGCCGATCCGCGTTTCCTTCGGCCGGAGGTGAAGCGAACGCTGTCGGGCTCAGGGTGCAAACAGCTGCTGGATCCGTGTTCACGGAGTCGCGTGGTAGGGGGTGGGCGGCGGGCGGCGTTCTTTTGCGAGTGGTCCACCGTTTGGTCCTGCTGCGCTTAGCTTTACTGGCTGGACCGGTTCGGGGGTCCGTGGACCTCCCTACAAGCTTCCCGGCCCAGGTGATGCGAAGTGGCTGGGTCACAGCTAAACGCTGCGGGGACATCTGTAATCCCGGCACTCTGGGAGGCTGAGGCAGGAGGACCGCAAGTCTGACACCAGCCTGGGCCATTTAGCGAGTTAGTGAGATCCTATCGCAAATTTAAAAAACAAAACAAAACAAAAACCACTTAAAACAGGGAGGATGCTGGGGAGGAAGGTCAGCGAGAAAGACCTTTGTTCAATCCTCAGTAGCAAAAAAAACAGAAAAAAACAAAACTCCAACAGAGGATATGTAACATCCCACCACTACTCCCAAACTTCCAAGGTCTCCTTGTTTCTTCCAAACTGAAATCTAACCACCCACCTTGCAGCACTGCTGGTCCTGGCAGGCGTCTCTGGGACGCTTTCCCAGCCGTGCCCGCTGCACTCTGCGGTGCGGGGCCCCTGCCACCGCCTGACGGGACCCAGAGTCACTGCACACGGTCTCCTTTGCCACAAGGACTGCGCCCGCTCTCCTCACCCAGAGGCCCCAGTGCAAGGTCGGAGCAGGACCTCAGCATCCCTGGAAGCCCCTCGTCTTCCCACACTCCTGCCTGTATCTTGGTATTTTTTTGTTTTGTTTGTTTTTTGTGAGACAGGGTCTCGCTTTGTAGTTCAGGCTGGCCCTGAGCTCACTATGTAGCCCAGCTAGCCTCGAACTCAGCAATCCTCCTGTCTCTGCCTCCCGAGTGTTAGGATGATAGACGTGAGCCACCACGCCCAGCATTTGTGGTGTGTGGTATTGTTGGTTGGTGGGCGTGAGTCTCCACACCCGGTATTGTTGTGAGTGGTTACCGGGGATCGAACCAGGCACCTTGCACTGGCTAGGCAGCGCAGGAACCACCGAGCTAAATCTCTGGCCCTCTCGTTTATTTTGTGGTTCACCTGCACTGCAGATTCTGGACACGGTGGGGGGGGGGTCAGATCAATGAACATTCAACGAAGGGCCAAGCAGCATGTCATTTTATATGTGAACTGCAGCGGGGATGATGAGAATAAACCGGCGTAGAGCTATGTGTAGGGGGAAAATTATGTAATCCAACATGGAGCTTGCCCTGGGAGAATTCTCTTTCAGAACAGACAGGAATCAAATAACACAAATGAAAAGCGTCAACTGTAACAAATACTTCAGTGCCAAGAGATGGTGATTTTTCCTTTGTCGATTTTAAAAGTTTACATATTTTTAGTCTATTAGCACATGTGTAGACTATATAATGTTTATGTTCCTTGTGGGAACTTAGTACATGTGCATCCTTTTACATTTTCAAATCACAAGGAGAAAGTACTCGGGCTTGGCGGCGAACGCCTGCAATCTAAACTCTAGAGAGGCCGAGACGGGAGGATTTCTGTGAGTCTGAGGACAGCCGGGGCTGCTTACTGAGTTCAAAGCCAGCCTGAAAATATAAAGCAAACAAAAACGGGAGTGCTCAGAGGCAGGGGGAGGAAGGGCGTGTGCGGTGGCCAATCAGCGGGAGGGAGGGCTGACTGCACAGCACCTCCGGGGAGGGTCTAGCCCTCTGGTCTCGGGTGGCCTGGAGCAAAGACTCTGCCTCGGAAGTGGCCCCTCCACTGCCTGCAAGGGCTTGGCGGGGAGCCAGGAGGTGCCAAGCGGTTGTTTCATTGCTTCGAAAAAGGGTGGTGGGTGCCGAGACCAGAACGGAGTGACGGAAGTGGGGCGCAGGAGCCGGGCATGGCCGGGGGTCCTGCAGAGGGAGAATGGGCCCGAAGCACCCAGGGTCCCTGGGTCCCAGCCCAGAAGGGGCCTCCACCCTGTGCCGCCCGCTCCAGGGGCAGCTGTCAAGGCAGCCTGATCCCCGTAGAGCCAAGTGCCTGACCGTCCAGTCTGCTCTGCACCACGCTTGGTGTATCCAAGGCCCGATGGCGTAGGTGCCGTGAGGGAGGCTAGCCGGCCCTGCCTCCTCCTCTGTGGGTGTGGGTTCTGTAATTTCCCCATCCTCTGGGCACGAATAGTAAGATTCTTGTTGCTTTGGTTTTCAAACAAACCACTGTGCAGCCCAGACTGGCTCAGAACTTGAGGTCCTCTTGCCTCAGCCTCCGAGGGCTAGGATTACAGGTGCGGGCCACTGCCTCTGGCTGAAAAGTAAGCCTCTCAGGCAGACCCTCCACAGCACAGCGACTAGCCAGGTGGAAAACAGGATCAGCCTGGGCGTGACGGGGTTACCGTGGGGCCCCGGGGTGCTGGGGACACTTCTGGAGACTCTCTCCAGGTTCTTCTTGTCCTGAATAAAGAATTGGACAAAACAGCACAAAAGGTAGCTAGGTTTTACATTCATTTTGGGTAGAAAAGGAAATATGCTTTGCAGAGTGAATGTGGGCCCATTAAAAGTAGAAGTGCTCACTGGTTCCAGGCCCTGCCTCAAATGCAAGGTCCCTGGTTCAATCTCTGGTAACTACATACAACAACAGCAGGTGTGGTGACTCACATCTACCAGCCATCAGCACCACACACCACAGTGCCGGGCGTGGTGGCTCACGCCTGTCATCCCAGCACTCGGGAGGCAGAGGCAGGAGGATTGCTGAGTTCCGGGCTTGCCTGGGCTACATACTGAGCTCAGGGCCAGCCTGAACTACAGAGCGAGACCCTGTCTCTAAAAAAAAGAAAAAAGTAGGAGAAATACACTGTGCAGGTTGAAAGCTGCCTCCCGGGACAGGGACCACAGAGTCAACTCCACCATCTCTTCTGCCTCCCACCCAGGCTGAGGCCGGGTCAGGGCCAGCCTGGGAGACACCAGCCTGAGTTCTCCGCAGGACCTGAAGATGGGCTGTCTGCCTTGTTCTGGGTGCAGGGCGGGGCCCGGCTCCCGGACCTCTGTGGCTGAGAGGCCTTGCCCCAGGCCGGCTAGGGGAGCAAAGGCCCTGCCCACAGCTTTGCTTTGCTCCAGGAGGCGCCTGAGGGGACCTGGCTCCCCGGAAGAGGAGCCTGAGGCAGGGAGGGAGAGGAGCAGGTGCGGACAGCCCCGCTCGGGGTTGGGGGAGACTGCGGGGAAGAGCCGGAGCGGCCTGGGCCCCAGGACCTCACTTCCCCCACTAGGCCCTGCCGCTTAGGGTCCCGCCGTTCTCAGCTTCCAGCCGGCGACACTTCGGGGCGCACTGAAGCCCTGCAAAGCGCATCCGGCCCTCCGCAGGCGGAGGCGAGGGCCTGGCCTCTCAGGTCCCTGCTGAAGTAAGCGCAGCGCGGGCGCGGGGAGAGCCAGGCCGACCGCGACAGCATCCAGGGAGCGCGGCGGTCGGAGCCAGGGGGGGCGCGGGGAGCCCGAGGAAGGCGCCGGCTGCCGCGCACGGCCCGTGAGCCAGGCGGGGCTGCCCGACCCCGGCACGCGGGAGGCCGGAGCGGACCAAGGCCAGGGTGGGCAGCAGCGTGAGCTCAAGGCCAGCCTGGACGCCGCAGAGGGGCCCGGGCAGCCCCCCGGGGCTCAGCCCTCCGCCGAGGGACCGCATTCTGCCCATCCGAACGAACGAGCCCGGGCAGCTTCCGAGTCTACAGAGGCGCCCCGTGGAGCCACCTGGTCCCGCCCTGCGCCCAGGCGAGCCATCAGGGGACGGAAAGAGTGGGTCGTGGCTGGTGTGGGGGTTCGCGTTTGTTTTTGGTCTTTGGAGACAAGGTTTTATTATAGGTAGAAAAGCCAGCTAGACATATGTAGGCAGACAGATAGGACTGGCCCTTGAAAGAAAACCAAAAAGCCAACTTAGAGGTTAGTGCTGCCAGAAAACAAGCGATCTCACTCACGTAAGATAAATAACCGCCACTGAAATTCCAAATAGGCAGCCACCAGATATTCTAAAACAGGCGCCGACCTCCTGGGGTGGAGGCTGAGACCTTAACCCACCTCCCCAGAAAAGAGTCAAAGTCAAAATTCCTGTTTGAGTGTTATAGCCCATCTACCTTTTAAAAATCTCATGGGTGGCCCCTACTTTTGAACCCACCCCACCTCGTGATTTTGTCCCATAAAATTCCCCTGAAAAAAGCAATCCTGGGTTACCCACTTTCTGGGTTCCCCCTCCTGTCTCTCTTAAGGCAGAAGCTTTTTCTCTCAATAAGATTTAACTACTCAAACCTCCGTCGTTCCTAAAATTCATTCTTCGATTTTTAGAGAACACGAACTCGCGTTTCAGGCGGGGAGTTAGGCCTTCACTCTCCTGCATCAGTTTCACCATGTAGTTCAGAATGGCCTTAAATTCACTATGTACCCCAAACTAGACTCAAACTTTTGGCAATCCTCCTGCTTCAGCCTCCCAAGTTCTGGGATTACAGGCCAGTACCATGACACAAGGCTGATAATTGTGCTATTGTCAGTGACTTGTTATGCAGTAATACAGTAGTACATCAGCTCAGTACAGTGACACGCCGGTAACACCAACTACTCAGGAGGCTGGGGCAGGAGGATCTCAGGTTCCAGGTCAGCCTGGGCAATTTAGTGACTTGGCAAGACCCTGTCTCCCTATAATAAAAAGGACTGAGGGTGTAGCTCAGTGTAAAAGCACCTGGGAGACAAGAGTATCTTGTGACTTTTCTTGTCACTGAGACAAAAACACAAAAAGCCTGACATTCAAAGTTAAAAGAGAGGAGGTGTATTCGTTTTTTATTTTTGTGGTCGAGACAGGGTCTCACTATGTAGCCCGGGTTGGTCTTGAACTCACTATGTAGCCCAAGCTGTCCTAAAATTCCTAATAATCCTCCTGTCTCGGCCTCCTGAGTGCTGGAATTACAGGCATGAGCCACCAGACCCAACTGAGAAAAGGTTTATTTAGATCACATTTTTTAAAGGTTTCTGTTCACATTTGGGTGGCACCAACACATGGTGGCATGGCACAGGGACCTCACGGAGGAGAAACAGTTCATGGTGGGCAGCAGGCAGCAAAGGACTGAGGTAGTGAATAAACAGCAAACGACAACAGCAGCCCTTATATTTCTGTCCCTTATGTTCAGTCCACAGGAGGGCAGCACTCACACCCAGGTGGGGCTTCCCATGACCCACACCCAGAATGGTCCCAAACCAGTCAGTGACTGATTTAGCAATCACACCCCCTTCATCCCAGCTTCACACACCCCACATCCCGCCCCCTCTGAAAAGCCAGCTATGACCACATGCAGCTTTGGGGGAACATCTCCATACAAACTGCAACAGAGACATGGAGACAGAGGACTAAAATACCTGCGAGGTATCCTTGTCAAAAATGAAGCCAAGCGGGCCGGAGGGTTAGCTCAGTGGTTCCAGCGCCTGCCTCCCAAGTGCAAGGCCCTGAGTTCGATCCCCAGAAACCACATATAATGCTGGGCGTGGAGACACGCCCACCAACAATCAACACCACATACCACAATGCCGGACATGGTGGACGTGGTGGCTCACGCCTGTAATCCCAGCACTTGGGAGGCAGGGACAGGAGGATTGCTGAGTTCACGGTGGCTTGCCTGGGCACCATAGTGAGCTCAGGGCCAGCCTGAACTACAAAGCGAGACCCTAGCTCAAAAGCAAAAAAAAAATGAAGCCAAGCACAGTGGTGTTCGCCTGTGAGCCCAGTATTCTGGGAGGCTGAGGCAAGAGGGTCCTGAGATTATCCCCAGGCTGGGCAACGTAGTGACTTAGAAGACCCTGTCTAAAATCCAAAGCCTAAAGGACTGGGGGTGCAGCTCAGTGCGAAAGTCCTGGGTCACAACCCAGTTCTGCAACAAGGGTTACAAAGTTCACTTCGTGACAGTGATTTATCAACAGATGTTCCGTCACTGCAACAGATGTCGCAGCCTGCAGGAAACCTTGGCTAAGCGGATGGATGCTGTGGGTGTGGGGAAAGGGTGTGGGAAATCTCTGCACCTTCCACTCGATTTTACTGTGAATAAAGGCTGTTCTTTAGAAAATGAAGTCCGGGGGCCTGGAGATTTAGTTCAGTGGTTCTGGTGCCTGCCTAGCAAGCGCAAGGTCCCTGGTTTGACAACATACAACAGTACTGGGCATAGTGGCTCACGTCCACCAGCAATCGGTACCACACACCACTGTGCCGGGCTTGGTGGCTCACATCAGTCATCCCAGCACTCGGAAGGCAGAGGCAGGAGGATTGTTGAGCATGAGGCTTGCCTGGGCTGCATGGTGAGCTCAGGGCCAGCCTGAACTACAAAAAGAGACCCTGTCTCAAAAAAAAAAAAAAAAATTCACTTTTTTTTTTTTTTTTGAGACAGGGTCTCACTTTGTAGTTCAGGCTGGCCCTGAGTTCACTATGGTGCCCACGCAAGCTGCCGCGAACTCAGCAATCCTCCTGTCTCTGCCTCCCGAGTGCTGGGATGACAGGCGTGAGCCACCACATCCGGCATTGTGGTATGCGGTGTTGATTGTTGGTGGGCATGTCTCCACACCCAGCATTATATGTGGTTACCGGGGATCGAACTCAGGACCTTGTGCTTGCGAGGCAGGCGCCGGAACGACTGAGCTAACCCTCCAGCCCAAAAATCACTTATTTTAAAAAAAGAAATAGCTCTAAGATAACTTTGAGGTGAACTTGGGACATTTTACTCTGAATGCCTCTTAAAAATTCCCAAATCCTTGTGTGGTGACACACGCCTGTCATCTCAGCACTCAGGAGGCTGAAGCAGGAGGATCACCCAAATTCAGGGCTAACCTGGGTTACCAAGTGAGTTCAGGACAGCCTGAATGACACAGTAGAACCCGGTCTCAGAAAAATCAAATAAATAAAGAGATAAAATCGGGATTTTTCTCCTCCTGCATGTTAAAATTCAATGTCTTGTTTTTAAAAAATAAGATAATTATTTTCCTTGCTGGAGGTGGGACCCAACCCAGGGCCCAGTGCAGGGAAGGTGAGTCTCGCCACGGGCCACTGTGTTGATAGCTGTGTCCCCTCCCGCCCGAGACACACGTTCCCGGGCCGGCCCGGACCTCAGCCCGGGGGCTCAGCCGGTACCGACTGCAGCAGGGTGTTTGTGCATCTAGGTGGGGCCCAAGCCGCTCCCTGTGTGAGCTAACCTTCTACTGGAAGAAAACAGCTGAGCTGCCCAACAGAAAACAGCAGTCTCACTTGGGGAAACAGTGTGGAGGTTCAGTCCTCGTCCGCTGCTCAGGAGCGTGCGCAAGAGTAAATCGGGGCCGGACACGGGGTGGGGCCGCGCCGCACAGTCGACCAGAAGCCGGAGCAGATCTGAGCGCGGCCCAGGGGCCCGAAGCCACGCCCCCAATGACCTACTTCCTCCCGCCGGGCTCCACCTCTTAAGGGTCCCGCCTCTCGGAGCGAGCCAAGCCTTTAACACAGGGCACTTGGGGAGGGCAGGTCTGAACGTTTTCATCGAGGAAAGTGTAGTGATGGGGAAACAGTAGAGGGACAGGATGTTCCCGCTGCCTCGGGACAGCCCACTTTACTTTTGTTGCCTGGGAGTAAGTGCTACAAGCGTGTCAAACAGTGCTCCCCTCGGAGTGGCCCCAGCATCTGAGAAAAAGGCAGGGACAGAAAGGCCCAGGCTGTCCTGATGGAGCTTTGCTTGGGAGGCCTTATGTAAAGCCATCCTCTCCACGGGACGGTGATGGTCGAATATCCATAGCAACTGTTATGGTCGGAACGTTAGTGTCCCCAGACTGCCATGGCACTTTGGGAAGTGATGGGCTCTTTAAGAGGCGGGGCCTTGGCAGAGGAAGTGAGGTCATTGGGTGCGACCTTGAAGGGACTATTGGGACTCCAGCTCGCCTCCCTCTCTCCTCCTCTCTTCTCCCTCTCCTTTCCTCTTCCTGCCCCCACCACCAAAAAATAAAGTAAATCAAAGCAACCATTTACAGCAGCATTTCATTAGTAAAGATATCTTTTCTGTGTCACCTTAGTACAGTCACTTGGCATTCTGCTCAGGGACAGCCCAGGTACCCGCCACAGACCCAGAGGGCGCACTGTGGGCCACGCTAGATCTTGCAAGCCTCGCCGGATGGTCCAGCCACGGTGAGCCGCCTCCCGGAGTGTCCCTGCCATAAAGCCCGCGTGACTATTACAGCGATTGATTCTCACCATCCTGTGTTGAGAGGCAGAGCGGGGTTTTATTCTCTGATACAGGCTTTCACTCTAGTTCAGGCTGACACTGAACTCACCATGTCACCCAGGCGGGCCTCAAACTCATAGCAATCCTCCTGGCTCTGCCTCCTGAGAGCTGGGATTATAAAGCGTGTGCCACCACACCTGTCACTCAGGGATTTTAAACTAGAGCTTGGACATGAAATCTTATGTTTTCACGATATCCACTTTATTTCTGGACAAGGGAAGTCCCTGAGACCAACTGCAGGGGTTACAAGGAGCAGCTATTGTTTTTAAAAAGCCTCCCTTTACAATCTACGTTAGTTCTTTAATTCAGTATAGATTAGCAATTTAATTCAGCAGGATTGGCAATCCCCAACTCCTGAAAACATGCAGCAATGGCTTGATCAATCTAGGAGTCCATCAGTAAGCAATGGGTACAGAAATTGAGGTTCAAATACAGGAATATTATTCAGCCCCGAAGAGTGAAATCTTGGCATTCACAGCACAGTGGATGGAACTGGAGATCATTATGTGAAACGAAACAAATCAGACTCAGAAGACAAGAGCCAAGACAAGTGCTCCTCTGGTATGTGGAAGCTGAAGTCGGCCTGGATCCTCAGCAGTGACTACTATGAGTTGGGAATGGGGCTGGATAAATGGACCCCAAAATTCATTAGTGCCCATTTCATGAATACCACACTAAACCACTGATGTGTGCATTAATATGTTAATAAATAGAAAATGTAGTCTAAAATCTAAAAAGTCTCTTGCCCAATGTCCCTGCACATATTTTGAAACAAGAGCTTGATTTCGTTTTCAGTGCTGGGATTGAACCCTCCTACTCACTAAGCAAGCGTTCTACCACTGCGCTACATCTCCAGCCCTTTAAAAATTCATTTTATTTTATTATTTTCTTTTAGTTTTGGTGGTACCAGAGATCGAACTTGAAGCCTTGTGCTTTCAAGGTAGGTGCGGCACCACTTCAGCTAAATCCCCAACCCCTACTTTTTTTTTTTAATTTTGAGAATAAGTCTGACTAAATTGCCCAAGTTGGTCTCAAACTCGGGATCTTCCTGCCTCGGCCCTCCCCAGGAGTTGAAATTACCGGTGCGTGCCGTGGCACCTGGCCAACTTTAAAACATTTTTAACAATGGAGTTGACTGCAAATATTTGCGGGACTCTCTGGACCTGCCTTGGGACCTGGTTTGGGAAAGAGTGAGGCAGGGCGTAAAGATCCATTCAGCTCAGAGCATTATTTTCCGGGCCGCTGCGGCTCTGAGGCACAGCCCTTGCCCGGCAGCAAGGGTTCCCTCCCGGTGCCCCAGGAAAGCCTCTTTCCCAGGGCTGAGCTTCGGAATCCCTGTGGAATCCATTCACGGAGGAGAGGAGGGCGGCCCCAGACGGCCTGAGCCCTTGCATCGTGACAGCAGAAGCCCGCCGCGAGGAGCGCGGCCGAAGCCCGGGCAGAACCTCTGGGTGAGCTCCGGGTGGAAGCAGGGCCCTCGGGCTGACACAGGGTAGGTGGTCCAGAGCGGCACAGACCGAGAGGCCCTTTCTGCTGCTTCCAGGAGCCTCCAGGCTGCGAGCTGCAAAAGCTTTGTTACCCGGCACCCTATCATTACGTTAGTGCCGCGTGAACCCTGGAATGGGCTCAGGCCAGAGACAGACAGGCCCAGGCCGCTTCTGGGTGTGCACTTGAGCTGGTGGCTAACGTGTACGAGTGGGCACACGTGGCACGAAATCTAGCTTTCTGGCTTTGTGTACCAACAAAGGAAGCTCTGGCAGCACAGCTGAGGCTGGTGCAGTCTGGCCACGCCCCGCTGGGAGTAGACACTCTTGCTCCAGAGGCTCACTGGGACCGGCCAGGCCACAGGGCAGGGACAGATAAGCTCCTGGCCGGCACTGCTCAGAGCGTTCACACCTCAGGCTCTGGACTGGAGCAAGACCAGTCACCTGTGCCGCGCCCTGCGGCTGCAGCTCTAAAGAACACTCCGAAATCCCTGCCCTCCCTGAAGTAAGAGCTGTGGGGCAGCAGAGGGCAGCTTCATGGACTGGACAGCCTGGACGTCCACCAGCGGTGTAGCCCGTCTCACACTAATCTATCCTCCCTTCCTTCTACACCAGCACCTCAGAAAGCACACCCCCTTTCCCACGTGTGGATTTCACCCCCTGCCTTTTCGCCCCGCGGTGGACATTGGATCAGGCCAGCCAATCAAAGTGCAGCATTCTCACACAACACAGTGATTGGCTCAGGGGAGAGAGTTCAGCCAATCCAAGCCAAGGGAGGCAGGGCTAGCCCCTGGTTGCCACCCTTGTGAACCCTACTCCTCTTTCCACTGAATCTGGACAGAAAAGAGGTCGGCCCGCGTGTTGCTACTCTGAAGCTGCAGATCTGGGGAGTGGGTCTCATGGGGAGGAAAGGAATGGAAGAACGGAATGCGCTCTGAGGGTCTTGGGACCCAAGTCCTCCAGGAAAGCAATTTTCTGTGCGGCTGCCAGACTGAACAGGCTTACACGATCAGGCAGACCTGAGAGCGCTTGTTGGGCTCTGGGTCCCTTCCTCCGCCTGCCCCTGACTCTGAGTCCTGGCCGGCTCCTGCTGCGAGCTCTTCCCGCTGCCTCCATTTGACCCTCCACACTGCCTTCTGGAAGTTCCTGAGTGGGTCTTGCTGTGCAGTCCTGGCGCCTGGGCACTGGAACCGTTCCCGGAGGATGTAGCCGTGGCTGGTGGGGGCGATGAAGCCATTGGAAGTAGGGATGATTCTGGTCACCACCGCGTGGACACACTGAGTGGCCAGCAGTGTGCCTGTGGAGCGAAGACAAGAAATCCAGGGTGCATGGGTCCCCTTCTGCATGCTCCAGAGGTGCGGCAGGGAAGGAGAGTCCCTGCCATACCCTGTACCAACCCAGTGCAACAGGAAACCTCCCAGGGGCCCCTCTTTTCATCTGCAGAGCGGGAATCTCCTTGGCAAAACTGACCCCCACCTAGGGGAATTTTGAAGATTTAAGGTTTCTTGTACAGATTTCTGACCTGCAGAGGACCAGTCAGTGTTATAACTGGAGGAGAAGGAAGAGAGGTTATGAACTGGGTTAGGATGGGCTTTTGAGGGTACCATCCTCAGACCTTGCCCTCTGAGTTGTCTGTGACTGACTGCCTGCGTCTTTGCCACACTGCATTAAACTACGGCATATCATTATACAGGTCCCTGCTTATCTTCCCAGCACTCTGGAGAGGCTGAAGGAGGAGGATGGTTGGTTTGAGCCCAGCCTGGGCAACTTAGTGACTTAGACCCTGTCTCAAAATGAAAAATTATCCCAGCACTCAGGAGGCAGAGGCAGGAGGATTGCTGAGTTCCAGGCTTGCCTGGGCTACATAGTGAGCTCAGAGCCAGCCTGAACTACAAAGCGAGACCCTGTCTCAAAAAGGAAAAAAAAAAATTAAAAAAGAGCTGAGTTGTAGCCCAGCACAAAGGCCCTGGATTCCATCTCCCATAACACACCACACTCACACACACACACACACACAGAATATATATATAATTCATAACCTATGAAATAAAATGTGTTATGTTCTCCTTCAT
This sequence comes from Thryonomys swinderianus, assembly GCA_004025085.1. Taxonomy (NCBI): domain Eukaryota; kingdom Metazoa; phylum Chordata; class Mammalia; order Rodentia; family Thryonomyidae; genus Thryonomys; species Thryonomys swinderianus. The sequence continues at coordinate 62,979 of PVIC010004131.1, forward strand.
TTCAGAAGGTGCCTTTGGAAACGCCTGGAAGGTCAGCGTCAGACTGACAGCCAGCAGGTCGCAGCACAGTACAGCCAGGCCTCGCCGTCTGCTCAGTCCCATCTCTTCCTACTTGAGGGCCCTCCCCCATATCCACGTATAGCCCGCCCACTTGGGTGCCCAGGCTTCTCTGCAGCACCCACAGCCACCCCCCAGAGAGGGCCCACCAAGAGGCGCTGGCACCCAGGGAGGCCCCGCAGATCTGTCACAGAGAAGTCAGAGTCTCCCTCCCGGGCAGCGGAAGCGGCGCAAGGCCCCTGAGAGTCAGGAGCCAGGCCAGAGCCCTGAGATCCGGAGCGGGGCCAGGCCGGCCCCGCCCATGCGGAACTCACCATCCAGCGCGCTCCAGGCGATGACGGATCGGTCACGCAAGCCTGCAAACACGTACTTGTCATCCTTGGAGAAGCAGACACACTGCACGCCGGGGCAGTAAGAGCTCTGTCCAAAACAGGCCACGGGGTCCAAGGTCACGGGGGACCCTCGGAACCAGGCTTTGAGCCCCGTGGCGACGGATCAAAGGAAGGCTGAGAGAGACGGGGACGGGCTTCCCAGGACCAAAGATAACCTCAGAGAGGCGCTGAGAGGTTCTACATGCCTTGCATCAGAGTGCAAACCATAGCATTCAATTTCTACGTGACCTGCTCTCACACACGTCATTAGACACGTACTGGGTTAAAAGTGGGGGGCTGAGCCCAGCAGTGGATGCCTGTAACCTCAGCCACACAGGAGCCTGAGGCAGGAGGAACACAAGTTTGAGACCGGTTTAGGTAACCTTGTGAGATGCTACTTCAAAGTAAAATGTAAAAAAAAAAAGAGCTGGGGTTGTAGCACTTGCCTGGCACGTGTGAGCCCTGAGTTCAAGCCTGAGTACCACAAGAAAAGGAAGGGAGGAAAGAAGGAAAAGAAAAGAAAACATACGGGGACCCCAGATCAGACCCTAGAAGAAGAAAAGGAAATCACAGCTTGAGAAGCCCAAACCTGAATGAAACGTTCTGAAATCTGAAACTTTCTGAACTGACAGGAAGCCCAGGAATGGAAAATTCCACACCATGAAACTTGCTGTCACGAACAGAATTGTTAAAATACTGTATAAAGACCAGGGGTTTAGCTCAGCGGTTTGCAGTGTCTGCCTGGTAAGTACAAGGTCCAGAATTCAATCCCTGGTAACCACATACAACAATACCGGGTGTGGTGACTCACACCCACCAGGAATCAGTACCACACCCACAGTGCCGGGGTGTGGTGGCTCACGCCTGTCATCCCAGCACTCGGGAGGCAGAGGCAGGAGGGGTTGTTGTGAGTTCGAGGCTTATCTGGACTACATAGTGAGCTCAGGCAAGCCTTGAACTCGGCAATCCTCCTGCCTCTGCCTCCCGAGTGTTGGGGTGACAGGCGTGAGCCACCAAGCCCGGCACTGTGGTATGTGGTATTGATTGCCAGTGGGTGTGAGTCTCCACGCCCAGCATTGTATGTGGTTTCCAGGGATCAAACTCAGGACCTTGCGCTTGCGAGGCAGGCGCCGGAAACACTG
>PVIC010004132.1:0-64529 GCA_004025085.1 Thryonomys swinderianus
AGAGATGCAGATGAAAACAACACTGAGATTTCATCTCACTCCATAAAGAATGGCTGCTATTGTGAAATCAACCAGCAATAAATGCTGGCAAGGCTGCAGGGAGAAAGGAACCCTTCTCCACTGTTGGTGGTATTGTAGACTTGTACAACCATTGTGGAGATCACTGTGGAGATTCCTCAGAAAATTAGGATTAGAGGTCCCATTTGACCCTGCTATCCCCTTGCTAGGAATATACCCAAAGCAATGAAAAGACTCATATTGTAAAGTCATATGTACACCCATGTTCATAGCAGCTCAGTTTGTGATGGCCCAATTTTGGAAACAACCCAGATGCCCATCAACTGGAGACTAGATAAAGATGTGGTTTTAAAAAATAAAATGGAGTATTACTCTGCCATAAAGAACGACAAGTTTCATTTATTTATGTGCAAATGGATACACCTTGAGGACACACTAATAAGTGAAATAAATAGACTACAGATATGTAGATACTGTATCTTTTCTCTGGTATGAGAACCTGTAGATGTAAGTGAGTTCTAGAATGTATGATAGATTTTGTAAAACAGGAAATATTCAAAGGGAATGTGGTGGGGGAATGTAATGAGGGGAAAGAACAAATATGACTTAGAAAGCAAAAGAAATAGCATGTATATAATGGGTGAGGGGTTGTGGGTGGGTGGGGATATGGGTAAAAATGAGAATCAACCTCTGTTATATACTGGTACAAATTCCCCATTGTTAAGTGTGATTGTGAGCTGTATATAAAATGTACCAATAAAGAATTCAATTAAGGGGCTGGAGGGTTAGCTCAGTGGTTCTGGCGCCTGCCTCGCAAGCACAAGGTCCTGAGTTTGATCCCAGTAACCACATACAATGCTGGGTGTGGAGACTCATGCCCACCAGCAATCAATACCACATACCACGTACCACAGTGCCGGGTGGGTGTGGTGGCTCACATCTGTAATCCCAGCACTCGGGAGGCAGAGACAGGAGGATTGCTTAGTTCGAGGCTTGCCTGGACAACATAGTGAGCTCAGAGCCAGCCTGAACTACAAAGCGAGACCTGTCTCAAAAAAAAAAAGAAAAAGAATTCAATTAAGAAAAATTTGTGGCCTGCAGGATAGACCAATGCACATGGAGGGCTCAGGCAGGAAAGGACTTTGGCCATCCTTCAAACTAGTATTTAAATATCTACTCAGTATGTATTAGAAGAAATGTTAACCACTCTGCTGGATACAAGCAGAACTGCTGGAGGCATTGCTACCATCCAGACAGCTCAAGCCCAGAGCTTGTGGTTGACTGGAGCTGCAGCTTCGGGAGTCGTGTTGGTGAGTCTTCATCAGAAGTGGAGCTAAGTGGAAATGTCATCACTCTCCCTAATTGACTTATTAAAGTATAACTTCTAACTATAGGTCATGTTTTCTCTGAAAGAAATACTGATTAATAGTTTCCTCCACCTCAGTGTGTTAGTACCCTTTATTGACTAGGTCTCTGGAAATCTGCTTGGCAGGCCTGTTCTTATTCAAACTGTGATGTACCATCAAGTCAGCACAAAGTAGACTGGAATCCATTGTGGGTGGGCCCTACTGGCAGGAGTGACTCACAGGAATGGAATGAAAACAGCCAAACTACAAGTGGTTCTCACAAATGTGCTGGACTTGAATTGTGATATGAACTCACTTTTATTCTGCAGTTCATGAGGGCACTGTTGAGAGCATATTTTTATGTGAAGACAGATATTTTGAAGAGTGGTATAATGGGAGGGGTGAAGCATGGGCTTTGGTATGTAGGCTTTGGGTAGGTTTACATTCTGCCTTTTTCTCACCCTCAACTACTTGTATGACTTTAGTCAAATAATGAGACTCTCTATGTCACAATTTCCTTTCATGTATAATAAGCCTAATACCCAATTTACTTTTCTGAAAGTTAGTTGGGAATGGGAACAGTAAACGTGGAGTCTGGCCTAGAGGAAGTGTGCATGCTCTTGCCTCCCCTTCATCTTCCCGCAGAAAATGGGGCGATCCCACCCAGCAGACGCTCCAGGACAAAGCAATCAATCTGAATTCAGCTGTTCTGACTCCTTTGATGATAAGCTTTATGTAGAGAAGGTGAGAGATGAGAATTTGGTTGGACAGATGCTGACAGTTTGGCAGGGTTGTAGGAAGCTCAGGAAACCCAACCCCTATGACCTGGAACTTCTTCTAAAGAGGAGATATCCTCTTGTATTAACTTTTCCATCACTAGGGCAAAATCCTGACACGTGCAACTTAAAGAAGTTCACTTTGCAGTGAATCACTTTCAGTGGATTCAGTCCATGGTTTTCAGGCTCAAAGGCCAAAATGGCATGGCAGAAGAGCATGACAGCATACCAGTTCACAGCACAACAGCTAGGAAGCAGAGCAGATGGGGTGGGAAGAAATGGGGACAAAAACACTCATGTTACCCTCCCAGTGACTGCTCCTTTCCAACACGGTCCCACTCTGGGACCTGAATCTCAACTGAATGTGAGATTTTTGAGGTCATTCTAGCTTTAACCTGCAGAGATGTTGTTCCTGCCCTAGGGAAGGGAACCTGTGTGTTCTGGAACTAGCATTCTCTTTGTCATTTCTACATTCCATTTGCAGCCTGGTTGGAGGGTTTTTGTGTTTTGTTTTGTAAACTTTTATAGTATTTTTTTTGTGTGTGGTACCGGGAATCAAACTCGGGCCCTTGTGCATCCAAGGTTGTTGCGGTACCCCTTAAGCTAAATCCCCAGCCCTTTGTTTTGTAAACTTTTAACTGTGGCAAAATGCACATAACATACAATTTATCATTTTAGCCATCTGTGAGGGTACAGTTCAGTAGCCATTAAGTGTATTCACAATGTATTGCAATCATCAACAATATCCATCTCCATTACCTTCCACATCACCCCACAGGACACATGAGTCCATTAAACAAGTTTCCTTTTCCTCAGCCCCTAGGAATCCTTGTAGAGGTTTCCAACTCCCAAGAAGAAGAGTTAGTGGTTGTGATAGTGAGCAGGGACCCACCTAAAATTTTCTATGCAAAACTCACTTCTGGATATTCTGATCCTTCAAATGTTACTACCCAAAAGGTATAGGAGCTCAAGCCCACATTAGGATTATGGCCCATCAGACTGACAGCCCAGCAATACCCCTCACCACAGCACTGGCCCTATAATTTCTCCAGGATCAGTCAAACAAGGCTGCTTCCAGAAGTGCTAGAACTGAAAAATACATAGGCCAGAGCCATGAGGCCCACAACTGGGTATGAAATCCACAAAATCTATTTCTCTAAAGGATCAGTTCAATTCCTAAAAACCACCTACCCATAATCTGAAAATTCAGAAGGATTTTCTCCTATGATTTAAAAAAAAAGAGGTCAGATAGCTCTGATACCTGGAAGGGATTGAATGCTAAAAATAGCTCAAGGTATTGAGAATGCAGAGGGAGTAGGCAGTTTGTGAAGCAGAGGGCAGTAAAACCTGGCATTAAATGCTAACAAGAGAGGAATTCTTGAGCCAGAAGGTACTTCACCTTCAACTATTAAGCAACATTCTTTAATAGCAGCAGGGATGGGGATCTGATCGCCCAGCCTGGTTTGTTAAGGGAGCGCTATATGTCCAGAAAGGATCTCAAGTTAATCTGATATGAAGGGAATTAGCTATGGAGTCGATTTTCTAATGTCTCCTTGTTTTGAGTGAAGCCATGCTGACGGCCCAGTGACATTTGCAGGGCCATCTGGTGACATTTCTTTTTGGAAACAGATTAATAGAGGCTGGGAGAGTGGTAGAGTTGGTACAGGGGCCAACACCAGACTCTCAGGTGGCTTCCTAGAGCTGTGCATGTATTTGGAGAGGGAGGTCCCCAAGTTTTCTTAAATGAAGATTCAGTCAAACTATAATTCTTAAATATCGCATGACTTGCTGGGGAACTACATCAAGGAAGAAAGGGACCCATTTAATTTAAAAATATTATTTAATGTAAGACCATGGTGTTGGGTAAAGTCCTCTGTTAGGAAATTATAAATCCCTCCCCTTCAAGATAAGAGGAGAATAAATGTAGCTACAACCAAGAAGCTTCCCCATGGAATTGCTTCTTGCACAAACCATCACAAATCTAGCTTCCTGACAGCCTATGGTTTCCTCTTTCAGTTTCTATGAACTTCACTGTGCCTAGCAATGGGCTTGTCTATTGAAAGAACAAATGCTTTATTTTGTGTTAGACACTTCTTCAAGCTCTGCCTTAACTGAATTCTCCATCCCTGTTTTGCTGCAGCAAAATAAAAAGTCCCGTCTGTTCTCATCCATTCAAGAAGCTGCTTTCTACATGCTGCTGTAAAAAAAACAAGGGACCTTTCCATTCAGGTCTAAGTGAGAGCACTTACCTATAAGCTTCTGTGCTTCCAAGGACTCACAGCATCCTTCACGGGGCAGAGATGTTGTCCCAAACTTAGTGAAGCTGAACATGATGAGACTTCCCTAGTGCCTGGCCCTTGGAGCACTGCTTTGGAGTTTAATTTCAGACTGAATTCAGCTTTGTTTGATTGACTGGTGCCAGCTTCTCTGCTAGACACACTGACTGATATCAACTTCCAAAGAGAGAGAGAGCAAGGGAAGCTTCCTTTGAGGGGGACACTTTGGATTTCTGCTTATTTGGAACTGCTTAGCTGGCAGGGAAGACTTATGCAAGGAACCAAGCTCCCTCCAGCTTTTCAGGAGCAGGGAATCCACCCACCTGCAGAGAGTCCTACGGGACACATACTTTTGTGTTCTGCTTCTTTCCTTAAATACGTTAATGGAAAGAAGCATGCAAAATCATGTCACAACCACATAAAAACTGCAAATGAAGAACTATGAACAAAGATTATAGAGGAAGATGTATCAAAATTTTAACAGTGGTTATTTTGGGGCAGAGGGATTAGAGGTAACTCTTCTTTTTTAAAAATAGTTTTCTGCAACTGAGCAAATTACAAAGTAAATGAGAAAGCCAGTATATTTTTGAAAAAAAAAATTTTTTTTTTGAGACAGGGTCTCACTTTGTAGTTCGGGCTGGCTCTGAGCTCACTATGTAGTCCAGGCAAGCTTCAAACTCAGCAATCCTCCTGTCTCTGCCTCCCGAGTGCTGGGATTACAGGCATGAGCCACCACGCCCAGCACTGTGGTATGTGGTATTGATGGATGGTGGGTGTGAGTCACCATGCCCAGCATTGTATGTGGTCACCGGGGATCGAACTCAGGACCTTGTGCTTGCAAGGCAGGCGCTGGAACCACTGAGCTAACCCTCTGGCCTGAAAAAAATGTATTTTAAAGTTTAAAATAGATCAGTTAAAGTGAGATTAAGTTTAAAAGTAACATTGTGTAGCTACTTATAAAAGAAATCACAAGACCACTACATCAAAGGGATCTGATGGCAGGGGCTATTTCATCTTCACTCTCAGCACACAGCCCTGTCTCATGTTTTCCTAAAAAAGCCAGAGCCATCAGTGAGGCTACACTTCACGTCTTACTTTGGATCCATAAATACATTTGCACTTGTATCGGGTCTCATCTTCCCGCTTGGAATGTGGGGAGAAATAGCTTTTTAAAGCCAGTTACCAGCTCTGCTCTGGGTTCCACGATTCCACCTGCCCTCACCTCTCAATGGCCTTCCAGCCCCCTTCTTACGTCTGCAGACTCTCCCACTACGATGGCTCTCACCTAGGATGTCTGGGCAGGATTTTAAGAATTTGGTCTCCTCCGTCTTGGAAAAACCCTAACTGAATTTCAGTTCCTCTTTGTAGCCAAGAATATTGCAGGGCTGTTTTAACCTGTGGCCTCCATTCTTGCTTTTGTCCCATGAGCTCCAAGGAAAGTTCCTAAAGTCACCAGTGACTTCCATGTTGCAGAATCCAGTTAGCTATTTTCAGTCCTTTCTTAGTTAATATTAGTGCAGCTTTTGATCTGCTTGACCCCTCCTGTTCCTTTGAACGGTCTTCCACTAATTTTTGTGATACAATCGATGTTTACTTTTTATCTCTTTGGTATTCCACTTCAGGTTACATTAAGGTCCTTTTCTCCACCTCAGTTCTAAACATCAGTGTCCTTCAGGAATTCATCCTCTTCCTTTATCACTCACATTCTACCAGTAAATCACTTCATCAACCTCTCTCATTCTATCATCCTCTATCTTCAAGCTCTACAACTTCTAAACATTATATGCTGACAGTTTGTAAATTCACATTTCTCCCTCTAGTCCCATTTCTGATCTCCAGCTTAGTATATTCAACTGCTTTTTGATTTTTTATATTTGAATGTCTCAGAACAAACTGAATATGTTAAAAATGGAATACATGATCTTACCTACTTAAAAAAACCACTATTTTTCAGCTAATGTTTTCTATCTCAGTAAATACCAACATCTTCCCTGGGGTTGCTCATGATGGAAACCAGAAAATCGTCCATCCTGGATGACTTGCCTTTCTCAAGCAATCCTCCTGCCTCTGCCTCCTGAGTGCTGGGATTACAGGCGTGAGCCACCACGCCTGGCTCTCAAGTCTCATAGAAAATCAATTGCCTCTGACAAGGGGAGAAAGACTAAATTTAATTTTCTCTTACATCTTAAACAACTGAAAATCTGCACAAAATTGTATACGAAACAATGGTTCTCAAGATGCTGCACATCAAGTGATGAAGATATGTGAGTCTGACAGGCAGGAAACAAATGAGGTGAGTTCTATGATGGCTCGCTACCTAGAGTTTCCAAGACAGTAGAGATAAGACAGAACCCAGGCAGAGCCCCGCGGAAATGAACTCGAGAGTCTGGAAGGGTCGACTTGGCTAGAGCTTTCAGGTTAGCGTATCAGAGAGAACAACCACGCACAGTCAGTGAGCATCAGGGAGCTGTAGTACTGCACAGTAAAACAGTTATAGAGGGGGAATTAAGGCAGCGTGTTAGAGATTGGGAAGGCTCACTATTTTTAAGATTTCAATTTTTTCAATTGATTTTATATTCAATGCAATGCTAATTAAAACTACAAAAAAGATAATGTGTGTAACTATGTAAAATTCATACAAAAATGCAAAGGACCCAGAAAAACACAACAGGATGGATAAAGCAGGGCAAAATTGGAGTATTTATCTTACCTGATTTCAGGAGTTAAAAATCGCTGACAGTCAATACACTGTGATACTGAATTAAAGATAGAGCAATGCAGAATAGACCTATGTATGTAATCAGTTGTTGTTCTTTGAACGTACAGAAGGCAATAGTATGGAGACAGTCATTGTAAGAAATGCTAGAATAATTGGATAGCCTATAGACAAAGAAAATAATGTTGTATAAAGTTGGATTAGGCAGAGATTTTTTTTTCACATGCCACTAAAAAGCACAGTCTGCAAAGATAAAATTGATAAAATGGACTTGAGCAAAATTAAGAACTTTTCTTTCCAAAACACAATGTTAAGAGAATGAAAATACAAGCCATACCTCGGAAAAAATCATTTGCACATCATATATTTGATGAATGATCGACACCCAGAGTACTATGTAGACAGACAGAACTCTCACAATGCAGTGAAAGGAAGGACAAAGGGCTGCGATGTAGCTCAGTAGCACCACACGTCCCAGGCAAATGCAAGGCCCTGAGTTCGGCCTCTGGTACGGGGGGGATTAAAAAGGAGGTGGAAAACATGCAAATAATTTGAGAAAATACTTCTTTAAAAATAAAAACATTGTAGATAGGCACACAGAAACATGCAGTACCATAAACCACTAGAGAAATTTTTTAAAGAGCGTATATTTCATACCTGTTAGAACATCTAAAATTAATGACCACCCCTAACAAGTGTCAGAGGGAATATAGAACACTTAGAGCCTGCAGATACTGAATAAGTGAGTGAAAAATGGAACAACTATTTTGGTAAACAGATTGCCATTCCATAGAAATGTAAATATATATGTACCGTATGATATAGACATTTTATTCCTAGGTAATAGTACTAGACCAAATCACTATGTCAAAAAAAAAAACCCTCATACTCATGGCACCTTTGTAATATACCAAACTGAAAATAAACTAGATAATTTTACTAGACAGGCAACTGATAAACAAACACCAAATACCTATATGCCATGGAATAGTATTCAGGAATAAAAGTATTGTACTATTAACATACATAACAACATAGATGACTTTCAATTATTTTGATTGAAAGGAGCCAAAAAATAGAATATATCCTGTCTGATTCTTATTTATATGACATTCTACAAAACCTAAAAATAATCTGGAGTGACAGAGAACGATCAACTGTTGCCTACAGACTAGAGACAGGTGGTAGAAAGGAGAGGTTACAGAGGGGCGTAAGGTACGTTTTAGATTAACAAATATGTTCAGTGTTTTGATTATGGTGAATGGTTTTACAAATGTATACCCTATATCCAGTGCTGCCAAGCTGGATACTTCAAGTGTATGCAGTTTTTTTTGTATACCAATTATTCCTCAGTAAAATGCTTCAAAAACTTTCTGGAACCTGTCACTTTTCTCTATGTCTGTTACCACCACCCCAGTGAGAAAAATCATCTCTCTCATGACTTTCTACAATAGCCTGACCTTTCCCTCACAGGCTGCGCCTGTCTATTCTCCCCTGCAGCCAGAGTGCTCTTTTAAGAAGAAAAATCTATTCAAGTCACTTCATCGCTCAAAATTTTCCAAAAATTACCCATAACATAAAAACCCAAAAGCTTATCCTTGCTGCTCACTGAGTTTTGGTCTCCCTTCCATTTTTTTTCCCTTCTCCCCCTTAAAAAAAAAAAAATAAATCACCCTGCACTTTCTGCTCTTGGACTTGTCAAAACTTGCTGCCTTATGGCTTTTGCACTCTAGTTCCTTTGTCTGGTCTCTGTCCTTCTGCAGCAAAATACCTAACCAATCCTTTAGTCTCAGCTTCCATTTTATTTCCTCCAAGCATCTTTCTTTAAAGCACCAGGCCAGCCAAGGTGCACGCTGGAGCCTCCTTGACAGAACCAATCATATATAAATAATTGTCTGTGTGATTTTTTATTTACTTTTGTCCCTTCTTCCCACATTTCTCATCTCCTGGGAACATAAACTCCAAGAGAAGGAGAACAGGAGTTCCAGTTCTGCCTCTATTGTTTGCTCAGCAAATGCTTTTGAATACTCACTATATGCCAGTATTTGATTCCTAGCACACTGCCTGACATATAGTGAGTATTCAAAAGCATTTGTTGAGCAAATAATAGAGGCAGAACTGGAACTCCCTTTCTGAGTGAGTGATCCCTAAATCTAAGCCTGACTTTCAAACTGGATTTTACTCAAACCACTCAGTCAAAAATCTGTCCTTATATCAGGCGTGGTGGCTCATGCCTGTAATCCAAGCAACTCAGGAGGCAGAGGCGGGGGGGGGGGGGGGTTGGTGAGTCTGAGGTTTTCCTGGGCTACATAGTGAGCTCAGGGCCAGCCTGAACTACAAAGTGAGACTCTGTCTCAAAAAGAAAAAAATGTCCTTATATATATGGCAGCTGGGTGTACGTTTTTAATATTTGGGTTGAGTGGGGGTAAGCAGTAAGAAATTACCAGAAGGCATGAGTACAGCTCAGTGGTAGACCACGGGCTCAGCCTCTCACATCAGAAAAGAAAAGAAACGCAACAGAGGGATATCTTTCAGTGTTAAATACTTTAAAAAGCAGAGTACTAGTCGTAGAAAGGTTAGCAGTGTCTAATAACACTGAACTGATAGGGCAGTTGAAATTTTTAAAAAGTCAGTCACACTTCTTTTGTATGATACATATATTCTGGCAGTTTTACCTCAAGACAGACAGCAAAAGAGAAACTCAGAGAGGCAGGGTTCTGTAGGAAACAAGCCTGACTGGCCACTGACCCAGCACGACCACATCTTTAGCGGAGCAGTGGCCTAGATTTTCCACGGAGCTGAGGGCGCGGGGATGGGGAGCTAGAGACTGCAAACATGGCCAGCTTCCAAAGCGGCTTCCTAAGAAACAGCCTCCCTCCCTCCTGTTCACTCCCCCGCCATGTTTATTTAGACTCCCCTTAATTAGAGCATTTCAGCATGGAAGCATAATCCAATCTGAAGGAAAATTTCCCTGGAGAGCCATCTGTCAGAATTAGGCTACACTCAGCTACTGGACAGTGAGTCTGTGTTGTAAATATCAGAGACTGTTTGACTTCTTGAAACTTTCAAATCTTGTTTTTTGAGCCAGCAAACGGCAGTCCTTGGGACCAGGCTTTCCCTGAGGAAGCTGCTCGCTATTGGGACAGCAATGTTTCCATAGGTAGAAAACCATTACGAAGGAGTCTTGGGGGCCATTCCCGTCTCACCTTTCTGCTGAGATGAAACTGCTGTTCTTGACAACTCTGTTAAGTTGCTCCAAATCTGTAGATGAGCTTTTCTTTTTCTTTTTTTTTTTTTTAACTCTGGCTCAGTTGTCCATGTGAATTCAGCTGTGGATTAATTTAACTCTATCAGGGGATCCAAGTGCAGACTGCTTCTGCCCAGCCTCCCTCCTCTCAGGAGGGGCCCACTTACCATGCAGACAGCTGCCTCTGGTGCCCAAGCCAAGGCAATAAGCCAGTATTTGCATAGGAAAGGAGTATGCGGGTGAGAAGTGAGGACCCCTTCTCTCCTCCCCCAGCAAATACCTCTGAGAAGTCCTGTGAGCCGAGGCCCCTCCCCTGTCATCATAAACCCTTTCCCACTGTTAGGACACAGCGCATCCGTCTTAATCTCCTGGGCCGGAATGGAGCACCTAGCCCTCAGGTGCTCGGAGCGTTGCCTGTTAACAGCTCAGGGCTGCGCCCGGCCTGAGAGAGCTCCCTTCAGCTGCCCGGAGCCTCCTTACAGGACCGGCCAGTTGCTCCCCCTGTTCAGAAGCAGCTCCATCTGCCCCGATTCAGGGTGGGATACCTGTGTGGGGCTGTGGGAACAAGCCCAGGACAGACCTTAGTTGACCCTCCACAAGCATCTGACAAAACTAAAAGGGAGATTTTATAACTCTAAATATTGAAGTACCCTTGAAGGCAAAAATCATGACTTAAGAAATGAGAGATACTAATGATAAAAAGTTCAAGAGGGCAGAAATACATAGAAAGACCTTGTATTCTAACTGTGAAGTAAAAGTTGATATAGAGCAAAACTTGCTAGAACTATCAAGAAGAAACTGAAAATCCATTTTTGAGGAAGGTGAGTGTAATGTACGTTTTATCAATCACTGATGTGAGACTGACAAAAACGTTTAAGTCCAGGTGTGGATGTGAGAAGTACATCGTCTTTTCAAGAGCAGATAGCACATTGATATAAATGGAGGTACAGAAGAACACAAAATAAATTTCAACAAATGATAAGGAATCTGGAAAACAGACTTTAGATTAACTGGTCATATGCTAATTAGAAAAACATAACCATAAATGAAACAGATAATAAAAATATAACAATATGTTATGAAGAACTTTGGTGTATTTGAAACACAGACAAACTAAACACATTTTTACAAAAATCTCATCCACCAAAACCTATTCATGGAGAAATAGAAAACTTGTACAATTTTATAACCATCAAAAGAATTGAATAAATTTCCCCCAACACAAACACCTGATCCAAAAGGTTTCAGGGCATGTTCTATAAAACATCAAAGGGAAACATTTGATTTTACATAAAATCTTCAAGAGAATGGTAAAAAGAACTCTCCATAACACTTTCAACGATTGCCTTTGATAAGAGAATTAAGAGAGAACAGAAAAATAAAATCATAAACTGATTTGACTCATGAATTTAGTTCCAAAAATCTTTTATAAAATATTAACAAATCAAAGAGCTAGTATAAAAATACATATGTGGCCGGGCATGGTGGCCCATGCCTGTAATCCCAGCACTTGGGAGGCAGAGACAGGAGGATTGCTGAGTTCGAGGCTTGCCTGGACTACATAGTGAGCTCAGGGCCAGCCTGAGCACCAAAGAAAGATGCTGTCTCAAAAAAAAAAAAAAAATACATAGCCGGGCGTGGTGGCTCACGCCTGTCATCCCAGCACTTGGGAGGCAGAGACAGGTGGATTGCTGAGTTCAAGGCTTGCCTGGGCTACATAGTGAGCTCAGAGCCAGCCTGAACTATAAAGCGAGACCCTGTCTCAAAACAAAAACAACAAAAAAAACAAAAAAAATACATACACATTTATGTACAGCCATGTACTAGCATATAAAAATCAATACATTATAAACATTTCAATGTACCATAGAAATACAGGTTTCCATGAAAAATTAGAAATTATAGCCATAAAATCTATCACATTAAAAGATAAAAGGAGAAAATATATTCCTAATAGATTCAGAAATACCATATGTTAAAATTCAACATCCATTCAGGTTTTTAAACAGTGCAACCACTGGGTGTGGTGACTCACATGTATAATCCCAGCACTTGGGAGGCAGAGGTAGGAGGACTGCAGCTAGTTCTAGTATAGCTGAGCTACACAGTGAGTCAAGGCCAGGCTAGCCTAAACCCTATAGTGAGATCCTGTATCCAAAAAAAAAAAAAAAGGAGGAGGGGGAGGGGAAGGAGGAGAAGAATATATAGCCATGGTTTGATCCCATGCTGAAAATATTCAATATATTCTTCTGAAGATTAGAAACAAGCCAAAGATTACTCTATTGATGTTTGTGTTGGTGATCCTAGTAAATTCAATAAATTAATAAAAAAGAGAATAAGGAGAGAAGTAAAAAAGAATGAAAAAGGAAAGGCAAAACAGAAGTATCCTTATTCACATATGGTATGAAATGTAGTTAAAAATACAATGAATGTTTAAACCTTAAAATATTATCAAGTAAAAACCATACTGCCTTTAATCCCCTTCAACATACCTCCCTGGGGTCCAACACACTTAACCCATCATCCTCGCCACTTTCTGAAGCACCTCTGGGAGTCCTCTTTTGTGGTAACGTTAGTTTAATTTTTCAGGCTGTTTCCACGTCCTGAATCAACTCAAAACATATATATTTACGGTCACTTTGGCTCTGAGGAACAGCCAGAAGTTGCATGGAATCAGATACAGTGAATAACGTGCATGAGGACAAACTGTAGTATTTTTACAAGCCTGCCTTTCCAGTGGATGGCACTCAGCAGCAAGAGTCACTGTATTATTGATCACGCCTCATAGGATACTCCAGACTTCCAGAACCACAGAAGAGGTGTATTTGAAATGGAAGAATACTTAGAGGGGCTTAATGACAATTTGTCTTTTACTACAATACATTTTTAAACACTGTGTACCTTGATCCCCATGTGTAATTGTCAATCTATGAGACACAAAAAACCTATGGAAAATTATTAGAGCTAAATTCTAATCATTAGTACTACCAAGGGTGGAGAGAACTCAGGTAAAAGATGGGCTCATGTATGGCTCTTAGGATTACAAATTTGTTAGGTCATGGAGATACAGTTTTCTTTGACCCAGCAATTCCATTCCTAGGAATATGCCTTAGAAACATTCTTGTACCTATTTACCAGTGGACATGTACAACAAAATTTAATACCAATATTTTACTTAAAATATCCAATGACAGGAGGGCAATTAAAAAACTGTTATGCCACATAAAAATACCAAAACATCATTGCAAAAAGAACAGTAGTTATGTACATGGACCTTAATTCTTCTTATACATATAATATGGAACATAGTAGAAGAATACATCTACTATAATTTCTTTCATATAAATTTTAAGAATATATGAAACAGAAAAATATCTTATGTGGCAAAATTAAAAAAAAAAAAAAAACAGTGAAGGGGCCGGAGGGTTAGCTCAGTGGTTCTAGCGCCTGCCTCGCAAGCGCAAGGTCCTGAGTTCGATCCCTGGTAACCACATACAATGCTGGGCATAGAGACTCACGCCCACCAGCAATCAATACCACATACCACAGTGCCGGGCATGGTGGTGCATGCCTGTAATCCCAGCACTTGGGAGGCAGAGACAGGAGGATTGCTGAGTTCAAGGCTTGCCTGGGCTACATAGTGAGCTCAGAGCCAGCCTGAACTACAGAGCAAGACCCTGTCTCAAAACAAAACAAAACAAAAAGAGTGAAATTGCATGTGAAATTCATTGTACTGATTATCTTTGCAGAAGATTCTAGGGGTAGAAGAGGGGTACAGAGGGAACTTCTCTTTCATTAGTTAAGTTCTATATTGACTGATGTTCATTTTGGAGTAATTTTAAACCGTATACATATATTAATATGCTTGTGTAGGTGTCATGAGTCTCTTCTAAAAATAAAATGCTTTGCCCTGGCAACCATGCTAGGATGGCTTGTAGCTTCCTCAGTGCCTTCGAGTGTTCTGTTCCACAGCCCCGCCGCTTCTCACTCCCTCTGAGCCATCTAGACAGCAGGGACATTGTGTATCAAAGGATTATGAGCGAGAACAGAGGGAGATGCAGTGGATTCTTATCAACACACAGCTCAGCTGCCCAGTGATGGCTAAATTCTCCACAGGCCCACAACATAGAAGGAATTTGGCTTCCCTGACAGCAGCCACAAACTCGGGGTTTCTACAAGTTTTTGTTTTATCCCTTAGTACCAGCTAACCAAGCAGCCTGCAGAGATTTTAGCACTATGGTGATATACTGAAGTTGGCTGGTATCAACTTCACCAGCTTGGAAAGGTAATTGTGAGCATCTTTCTCCAGCTTTGTCTTCAAAGATGTTACACCGGCAACATGAAATAAGCCCATTGGGAATATTTCCAGCACAAGAATTAAATGCTACAAAACAACTCTCTTTCTCTCTTACTTCCCCAACCTCCAGCCAACTGTTACCTATGTAGGACACCAATGAATATGACACAGCCATAAAATCACACAATAATAACTTATAATTTGTGAAACAATGGAGTGAAGTGAATAAACTTCAGTGCCTGCCCCATTTGTATTCAACTCTGAAGAACAAGCATCAGGCTTTCCTGAATACTTACACCCTTCCTTGCCTCCATGGTTCTGAGAAAGGAGACAGGGCCCCAAAACTCACCCTGAGGTACTTTTATTCCATGGCTGCCCCAGATACCCTGAAGGGGGCCCAGGTTATATCAGGTGCCTTGTGGCCACTCCAGGAGACATGTGGCTTGGTGGCAGCAGGCTCCAGTCATGGGCCCATCTCATAGATGACTCCACAGTCTGTAGTTCTCCTCAGTCAGGTTCACAAAAGGTCCTTCCCTCACCCATGATCACTCGACATAAACCACCTCCCCATAGGCCAATCCGTGCACTGTCCCCTTATGCTGCAGCATAAATTCTAATAAAGCCTCTTATCGATGGCAGATCACTGCCTACTGGTGATTTTTGTCTCAAGAAGTACATCCTGGACTGGTAACACTAAAAGAGCAACGTGCGCTAATGTGATTTTTATGTAAATTGAGCAAAAGTGTCCTCAGCAGACTGGTAACATCCATCTGCTCTACATGGGGACCCCCTCCTTTGTGAAGGTCATGAAGAAGAGAGTAGACAGTGACAACAGTCATCAGCAGAGTCTAGGATCAGCTTGTGTTTGATTTCCATCTTACGTATCACTCAAAATTCATGCTCGCTATTGACAGATCCAAGAGTCCACCTCTGTCAGGTCTGCAAATGGTCTGAGCAACAGGAAAATTCTGAAATTGATCACTGCAAGATCCTGGCAACAGCTCACCAAGTCAGTTTTTGATGAAAACAGGACTTTTTAATTACTATGGTTAAAAAATGTTTATGCTCCACTGTTCTGTTCTGGACTGAAATTTACATTACCATGTAGGGTACCTCAGGACTTCTACTGCCATCATGTAAGAACACTGACATCTCCAAACCAGAGTCTAAATGTGGTGATCATACGTTTCAAATGAAATCTTGAACTAGTCTGTAGGCAGAAAACCAAGAAAAGACTTCTGAAGGGCTTCAGAAGTGGTGACCAGTGAAAAATGTCAAGCATGTAGATGCAACAGCTAGTATTCCTCCAGGCCCCTCAACTCAGGCTATCTGAAATCCTCATCTTCTCCCAGATGCTGCTGTCTCTCCTGTTAAATGATAAAATCCCCACAAAGATGCCTTATGTTATTACTGATCTGGTGTTAGCAGCTGAGAGGTTTAATTAAGCTAACGTTTTTACAGTCAGTAATAGCCATTTTGTTCCTCCCCAGGAAAACAGGAGGATTCATTTTTATTTGAATGTTAACATTTATAAAACTCATATTCTCTTAGGAAGACTAAAAAATTAGAAGAGATTAGTTATGGGTTCAGATCTGCATAACATCCTCTAGCCCAGTCATCCCTAGAGCCTAACCAAATGAGTCCCCCATAAAGAGCTTCAGTTTATGCCACAAGTGCTTATACAGTATTGCAGGCATCATTCTGGAGGTTGGGTACCAGTAGTAAACAAGTTAGTCTCTTCACTTACCAGAACTGTCTACAGGGAAAAAACAAGCAAACAAACAAATGCATAAAAGACATTATGGGTAATGACAGAAGTATAAAGCATCCTGGAAGCAAATACCAGAAAATCCAAATCTGAGAAAAGAGTTCTCTAAGGAAGCAGGATTTAAGGTGGAATCTAGCAGGGAGTTAGCAGGGAAAGAGAGAAAGGAGAAGGAAACAGGAATTTATGATCATTTTAAGCCATCTCTTCATAAGCGGAATAAATCGGACTCTGCAAGAACTTAGTCTTAATTCCCACTAAAGTAGTATTTAACCACATGACCCAGGCTGCCTCTCCTAATGGCTGGCCCTCTACCTCGCTTTTATTTGCTAAATGAAGATTTTTAGACTGTGTGAGTGCTAGTGCTCTATTCAAGGTAGATATATTATACACAGAATATTGTTTAGGCAGTATAAATAAAAACAGTCTTTTTGAACAAACCTTGAGTAATACACGAGTGTTTCCATTGGATAGGGTGAATATTCATAGAAAATCTTCCACATACAATCATGAGGATGTTTACAGGTAGCAGAGCTAATGGGACCAAAATGGAATTTTGTGGTAGCCAGAAACAGTAAGGAAGCATGAGTCTATGGAGGCAAGTGAGCTCTGGAGCTGGCGCTTGAATGGAGGTAATTGTGACTCTGTGGTGTTTGGACGTCTGCAGGGTTAGTCTTGCATAAAGCTGGGATCCCAAATCCTGAAGTTCATATCTGTAAAGGGAAACACGGAACTTCTGCCTCTCATAAGTAGATACTATGGACTCGTGCTAAAAGAAGAATAAAAGAGTTCTCTTTACTAGCTTCAATACAAACCCACATTGCATACTTGGAGCCTATATTTACCCTTCCTCTTGTCCAAAATCTCTTAAGCTCAAAATTTAGTTCAAATTGCTCCATGTTGGTAGTGCATTGAGGCATCCAACAGAAATGATCTCTAAATGTTTTTTAATGAATGTACTGTAAAGTGAGGCCTTGGAATTTCCTACAGTTTTAAATTAGGTGAGTGGACTACCACAAATTTGAACACAAGAGGCAGCAAGGCATGCTGACACAGAGACCATGGAAATGTTAAGCAGAAGAATCAGAACTGCAGAGATGATAGCTACAGACGTTATGAGGAACAGAACACAAAATGTGTATGGAGTTAGGAAATATATATATATATATATATATATATATATATATATATATACAGACACACACATATATATACATATATACACACATATATAATAGTTATATAAAATATAAAATATGGAAAAAAGAGACTGTCAAATATATTTGACAGATATAATAACATAAAACAATGAAAATAAATAAATGGATGAAAAATTTTCAGAGTTCATAAAAAGAAACAAGCTGAGAATCAAGAATCTGAACACATTTCTATCAGTATAAAAAGAAATGCCTACTTTGCAATATTATAATTACAATATAGAGCACTGAAGAGGAAAGCAGGATATAGCAGACAGTTAGAAAAAATTTATATTCAAAGGAATGAATATTAGACTAAATAATAAGAAGAAACCTGGAAGTCAGAGAAAGCAAAAAATGATAGCTTTACAGGGTCAATATCAAAGTAACTGAGACTTTTATGTTTCCAACTTTTTATTTCCAAGAAAACAACATTTCCTTGCTTACTGTCTGAAGCTAGGCAGAAGCCAGAAACTGAGGGAGTTTGCTCAGTGTGAACAAAACTGAAAACTCCCCTGCCTCCAGAGGCACTGAGCAGGAACAAATGGAAGGTATCCATAATAATTCCCCAGCTAATTTTATAAAGCAAGAATTTCCTTGATTTCAAATCAAACAGCACAGTAGGACAGTAAATTACATGCACCATTCATGCACATAAATGCAAAATGAAATATCAGCAGAATGAACTCAGTGGTGTCCTGAGAAGGTGATATATCAAGGCAAATTTGGGTCATTCTAGTTATATAAAATTGATTCAAAGTTTAAAAACTAACATAACTAACCAAAATAACAGATTAAGTCATGTCATTTGGTTAAAAAAAACTCCAAGTTTTTAAAAAGTGTTAGTCAACTAGGAATACAGAGATACATTCCTAATATAATTAAGATATCCACAAAATATCACTAGCAAAATCACACTTTATGTAAATATAAAGATATAACATTTAAAATAGGGAACATTTCAAGGATGCCTACTTCCACGTTTATTATTTAGCATTGCACTATAAACTCAAATCTGTCCATTATATAACAATAACAAAAAAGAACAAAAGGTATAGTAAAGAATAAAAGGTACAGGTTAGGAAGCAACAAACAAAGCTGTCATAATTCACACGCAGGTGATCTACAAAGAAGTATGAAGAGCCTACAATCAAATTATAAGAATTTCTGGGCTGGTGATATAGCTCAAAAGCAGAGACTTTTATAAGCTAGCTGCCAAATATATATTCATATATGTCTTATAAGATTTTCAAACAGAAGAGAAATACTTAAAAACTTTCAACTGTATACCAGCAATAGTTTGAAGATATAATTTTAAAATAACAAAATTAAGTACCTACCAACAAATCTAACATAAGACATGTAAGATCCTCAGGTAGAAAAATTATAAGGCTTGAATGAAATACTAGAAAAGAACTAAATAAATGGAGAAATACAGTACAGTCATGAATAGAAAGACTCATTATCATAAAAGATGTAAAATTTCTCTATACTACTCTATAGACTTCATATGCACCCAGACAAATGACAGAGAGAATTCTGTCTAACTTAACAATGCAGTTCTAAAATTTATGAGAAAAATCAAGTGTCAGCCAAGAATGAACCAAAGAAGTGGGCTGGATGATTTGCTCTTCCAGACATTAGAACATATTGCAGAACAATAATAATTTGCAAATTGTGCTATTTGTAGAGATAGTCAAAAAGAACAATGGACAGAAGAGAGATCCAGAAACAAATTCTTCAAATACAGAAATTACATAAGACAAAGTATGCAATGCGTATTATTGAGACAATGTGCCAGAAAACTGTTTATCTATTTAGAAAAATACAGATGTTAGAGGCTGCATATTTGTGTTTTTCCTCAGAATGTACATGCTGAAGTCCTGATCTTCAATGTGACTGTATTTGGAGACGTAGTCTGTGGGCAGTGGTCAGAGTGAGACCAAGTCACCTCTGCAGGGCCCATGATGGCATTAATGTCCCTATGGAACGTCAGGCCATAATGTTAAATAAGTCAGAATCATCAAGTTAAATAGTGCATGGCTTCTCTTATAAAAGGACCCAAAACAAAAACAAATTAAGGATAAAATAAGGGAGAAATGGTAGGAAACAGGCAGATTTGGGGGAAAAGGGGAAAGAATCAGAGGAAGTGGAGGGGGAAAAGGTAGGGAGTGTCTGGTAAGGGAATGAAAATGATCAATATATCATATAAATAGGTACCAATTAGCCAGAATGAATATTAACTATTATGTATCAAAAACATAATTTTTAGAAATTTTTGAAAATACGGAGCGAGGAGAGAGCTGGCTCTCTCTCCAGCACCTGAAGACAGAGGCAAGGTGAGCAAGGAAGAGAGGTCCACCAGGAAATGAATCTGTCAGTACCTTAGTCTCCCTAGCCCAGAGCCATAAAGTATAAATGTCTATTGTTTAAACCCACCACCCTATGGTATTTTGTATGGCAGCTCAAAGGGACTAATATAAGATGTCTACATAGGACACTACTGATATATAACAATTCCATTCTGAGGAGGACCAAATTCAGAGTAAAAGGTTTAAAAAGAATCAAAGGTTAAAAACTTCTAAAAGAAAATATAGGAGAAATATCGTATCACATACACACAAATTTCTGAAATATAACAACTGTATTAATAGAAAACAGTGTTACAGTTTATTGTATCAAACATAACCTGTACTTATTGAACTAGACACTATAAGAATCTCTACTTATCAAAAGAAACCATAGAATGAACATAGAAACAGACAGATGAAAGATAATATTTATGATACATATAATCAACAAAAGATTTACAACCAGATTAAAAAGAGAAATTATGAATCAATATACATAAGGAAAAATTAGAGGAAAGCACCAAACAAATATTACACAATTAAAGAAACATGAATGACCAACAAAGAAGAAAAGATGGTCACCCTGGCAACCAAAAAAAATACCAGTCACATGTATCATCTAAAAATATGTATTAATCATGGGCCGGGGAGTTAGCACAGTGGTTCTGGCATCTGCCTAGCAAGTGTAAGGTCCTGAGTTTGATCCCTGGAACCATATGCTTTGATGCCAGGTGTGGTAGCTCATGCCTATAATCCCAGCACTTGGGAGGTAGAGGCAGGAGGATTGCTGTGAGCTCGAAGCTTGCCTGGGCTACATAGCAAGCTCAAGGCCAGCCTGAACTATAAAGCGAGACCCTGTCTCCAAAACCAAAAAACCAAAAAACAAAAAACCCATGTTAATCAGTGTGACAAGTATAAGAGTTGGGGAGAAAAGGAGTACTAGGAACTGTCCCACTTCCCCAGTGGGGTGATCAATTTGTAAAGCTTCTCTGAAAATGACCTGGTCATTATCCAGAAAAGTCCACTACATATATGTGTATCATGTACACCCTAGAGAAATCATGGTATATGTGAACCAAGTGATGTATACAAAAATCTTCTTCAGAGACACTATTTAGAGTCATAAAATACAAATAATTACCTGAATGTATCAACATAAAAATGGTAATTTTCATACATTAATGCAATAGAGTATAATACAGCACTGAAAATAAACACTCATCTGCTCCATTCATCTCTGTTGCGAAATGCCATAATCAATGCTAACTGAAAAAAAAGAAGCAAGCCAAAGAAGACCTATGAAAAGTAGAAACAGGCAAAATCTAAATTTTTATTACTTTTTACAAACACACAAACACACACATCCCAAATATAAATGAAATTAAAGATAATGGTTTCCTCTGAACTGATAGGGATCATAAAAAGGGAAGAAGATCCAGGGTCAGCAAAAGTATTGTAATGTTCTATTCTTTAGCTGGTGGGTTCATGCCTGTTTCATTTCATTATTCCTTCATTAATCTATATATATTACATTTACTGTATAATATATACCTAAATTACAAAAATGAAATATTGGGAAATCTCAGATCTTATGTAATCACTGTACACCATCATATCAAAAATATACATATGGTCAAAACAGTCCCAAATACTACTTTTAAAATGGATTTTTAAAACATATGTTACAGAAAAAAGAATAACCTGTAATTCCATTCTTAGGGGATCCATTCTTCTGTGGCTATCGAAAGGCCTAGAAAAATGCTTAGAAGTTTCCCTCCTTGGTGGGTAATCCCACATTTTTTTTCATTCCGTGGCTATTTAGGACTTTCCAACAGTGGGCAGAAAGCTCTGTCCGAGGAGGGCCTGGCAGGGGTGGTGACTTATGGCCAGAGCTCTCTGCAGCCACCACTCTGTAACCCTGTGCTGTAGGAACCTGTGCAAATGTTCCCGTCAGAGATCAGCTTTCTCCGGATTTTTATGAGGTTCTGTGCCCAAAGTGTCGCTCTTTCTACCAAACTTTCAAAAGGCAATAGAGAGTGGTATCCCCCTAAACATTCTAACAACTTTTTCAGTGATATTGTGGAATCTATTTGACAAAAACCAGAAACTGATGTTTTCTGAGATGGCATGATTGACCCCTGCCTGCTCTACCCTGAAATGGGACCTGAGTCCCAGGTTCATCTGAGACTGGCAAGGTCTCGGCTTCTACACTCAAAGGGACGTGGTAAATGCCCAGGAGAGAGTTGATTCTTCAGTCATATTTTATCATAGGCTTCCTATTTTGTTTCAGTAAAGCATCTTTTTCTTTTTTTGGAGGCAGGGTCTCACTTTGTAGTTCAGGCTGGCCCTGAGCTCACTATGTAGCCCAGGCAAGCTGCTGCGAACTCAGCAATCCTCCTGTCTCTGCCTCCTGAGTGCTGGGAGTACAGGCGTGAGCCACCATGCCCAGCATTGTGGGGTGTGGTACTGATTGCTGGTGGGTGTGAGTCTCCACGCCCAATATCATGTCATTGTATGTGGTTACCGGATCAAACCAAGGACCTTGCACTTGCTCAGCAGGCAGCGGAACCACTGAGCTAAATCTCTGGCCCTCATTAAAGCATCTTAAAGCTGCTTCCTCATTTTGACAGTTGGCATCTGGAAAACCATCCTTGCTTTCAACAGCATCCATTTTTGGTTTACATATATTACAACCTTTTCTGATAATGAAGTCTGCTCCTTCTCCAATAGCTGAACCTGATACTTTTTTCTTCCCTAGCATAACAGCAGTGGCCCTGATGTAAAGTAGCAACTAGCACAAGCCCATGCCATACTTTCCCTATGTGGACAGCAGGCAAAAGCTAGTAGTTCATGACGTGGAGAGACAAAGTAACCCTTGCAAGAGCCACACGGTGAGGGAGTCCCATTCATAAAAGTGCCAGAGAACAGAAGAGTAATAGGAGAGGCATTCGGTCAACAGACAGAGAGCTTGTGCACTGCAGACATACAGGCCACTGCATGGCACATCTACATTCTCTCTCAGCCTCTAAATCAGATTTGACCTTCTCCAGATCCATTATGCTATTATGTGTAGCTACTTTTCAGACCAATCTCTTTGTAATTTTGACTCTGTGAGTCTTACACTTGAAAATGTGATGCCAACTGCTCTTAATCACTTCCGCACCCAGAGTGAAATTTGAGGTTCTGATCATGGAAGGGACATTGCACCAAGGAGAGAATATGGGCAAGGACTTAGCACTTTCAGAGTCAGGCAGTGGTGTCATAGCTGCAGAGTACAGTGAGTTGGATGTCTGGACCCACTTAGTGCAAACAACCCAAGAAAGCTCAAAAGAAAATGTGACTAGAAGAACAGATATCTATTATTTCTTAGGGGACTGCTAAGAACCTGAAAATAGAAAAGAGAGACTGTGATACTTTCCTGTAGTTTTCTCTAGTAACCCTGGGAATTTTCAAAATGAGTACTGTTAAAAACCTGTCTGTAGCTAGATACAAACACCTTCTAAATTAATAGCTATCAGAATACTGACATTAACTTATTGCTGCACTTTCCAAATAAAGTAATGTGCATTTCCATGCTAACCAAGAAGCACCGCCCAGGCTCAAATGAAGAAAAGCTGGACTCACGTTGGTGACGTATTCAATATCCTTCCAAAGGATGCACTCCCTGGGGAAGTCAGCCAAGTCTAAGAAGTGGTCCACTACCACTTGGCCGATCAAGTCGTGGCGGGAGAACCTGTCAAAGTCATACACAGAGAAGTGAAGCTTCCGAGCTTCAAGGTCACTATAGGGAACCGGAAATAAAAACACTTCATCGAACACAGGGTTCAGGGTCTTTCTGTGGACTTTAGTCTGATGTTTTGTTTTTCGATCAGGAAGCAGGTAGATTTTCACGTAAGGATCTGAAGTCCCAGAAAAGTCCTTGGCAGGCAAATTGACAGCTTTGTGAATCTTCACTATGAGCTGCTCTAAGTCACAGTCATATTTTAAAATGAAGTTCAGTTTCCCACAAGCTTTGCTGTTACTCCTTCTCCCGTCGTCATTATCCAGTGACCGCTGTTTATATAACTCTGGTTTAATTCTCCCAATTCCGGTCAACTGTTCCTGCTTTTGAAGCTGCTGGATATTGAAGTCTGGGTTTGACAGGTTGAGTTGTCTTCGGATTGAATTATGCCTTAAATGGAAAGTAAGAAAGAGCAAAGTTATAACCTCATTAGCTATGGATCTTTCAGAAACTTGTGCCCAAAAAGTAGGTAGACTGTTATGTTCTGTTAAGAGCTTAGATCTGAGAATGTTTTTCCCCCCTTTTGGCCTAAATTCAAAATGCTCATCAATGTCAATAAGCTGCTCTCCAAGGCTTGAAGCTCAAAATTGAGGGTTGGTATTAGGAAATGAACTTATCAACATGTGACCTTGGAGTTTTAAAGGTTTAATGCACATTCTAAACTGTCTAATGTGCCATTAAAGAAGCTTATCTGGTAGGTAGAATGTAAAGATTTGGACAAGCTGCTTATAACAAAATTATTTAACTTCTTAGATGATATCCTAAAATTGAAATATTTAGCTAAGTGCTATTTTAAGAAGAATGCATCTCTAAATTACACAGAATTCCCTGCCATTGTCATCCAGATTTATAAAGATGTGAAGCCTTACGAGTTCAAATCGAAGCATCTCATCACAAGAATAGCTTCTGCTCATGTAAAGACAGATGTGACTGGGATGTGTCTGCTTCAGGGCATTGGGTTGGCTCTGTCATGTTCAAGTGGCAGTGTTGAGATTGTGCTTTTATTATACTACATGGGTGATCAGGAAGTTTCATTTCTGAAATAAACCCTAATGGCATGAAGAGTAAAAGGAAGCAAGAATAAATGCATGCAGGGATTCGGTAAGAAAAGCTTGGATACTAATCATCATCTGTAAGTTAAATATTTGCCAATGCAGTCTCTTCTCAACCTGCAAGGTCATTGGCTTAAATTAAGCTATTTCCCTAAAATTCTCTTTAAAAACTCTCTTATCTGTGTGGATCCTCACAAGCTGGAAGAAGCATTCATATATAAGGTTTCTTTTAAGGTTATCTTTGCTTATTTTTAGCTCAGAGTTCAGAATACTTATATTGTGTCATAAGGAGTCACTCAACAAACAACTTAATTAAAATAGCATCTCTGGTAGCAGGGGAAAGGGAACATCCAGGCTGTCTCTGAGGGATTAATAAATAGGTGAAGTGACAGAACAAACATTCATATTTGTCTTCTATCCCTCTCTTAAAACTGTTATAAAATAAAGATGTAAAAATGGGATTAACAGCCCTCGAAACATGTTTGAAATTGTTCTTTGTCATCACAGATGCTGTCATGCTGAACATTCCCTTTCATCCTAGAATATCCTCCTGATCGCTAATCGCCCATGTGGTGCAACAAGAGCACTGTGAGAAGAGCTGTCACTTGGCCCTGTCACTCCCAACATCCTCCACAGCAAGCTGACACCTCCCCATCACTAACATTCCCACCTGTGCACAAAGAGTGTGGTCTGAAAGTTGCTGCCATGAGATTTTAATTTCTTCCTGAGAAACCTACAGTCTTAATCCATGCCTGGTGACAGGAAGCTGGGACATGCTAAGTACCGAAACTGGCTCTCTGGACAAGGACAGCCAGGCTCCTCCTTATGAAGAAGTGGAACTCTGTGGTGCTACGGCAGAATTTAATCATGCTGCTGGTTTCAGGGGTCAGAAAGGACTGGAAGAGAGCAGGAAAAAGCCTGCCCTATGTAGAGGCCAAAAGGAATGGTATCAGCCCCCACTTTGGTATTAGTTTTTTGTTTTTTTTTTGAGACAGGGTCTCGCTTTGTAGTTCAGGCTGGCCCTGAGCTCACTATGTAGCCCAGGCAAGCCTCGAACTCAGCAATCCTCCTGTCTCTGCCTCCCAAGTGCTGGGATTACAGGCGTGAGCCACCACGCCTGGCACTGTGGTATATGGCATTGATTGCTGGTGGGGGTGAGTCACCATGCCCAGCATTGTATGTGGTTACTGGGATTGAACTCAGTCCCTTGCACTTGCGAGGCAGGTGCCGGAACCACTGAGCTAAATCTCTGACCCAGTTTTTTTTTTTTGTACATGCTACATGCAAGTATGTCCCACACGTTGGCCTTCATTCTGTCATTCTTGCCTGGGATTAACTAGGAGGACTAACTAGTCTGGACTAATCTAGACTATTCTGGGTGCTGTTTAGTCAGTGGTGGTATTTACATGAGGCATAACTGAAAAATATGTTTACATGTTTAAAACTTTATTACAGTAAGATATATGTTGCCATTATCTTTCACAAAATATCCTCCCTCACTTCTGACACATTCATTCCATCACTCTTGATGCTTTCTGGGACACTTCTGGAAGTTCTTTTTTGCATCTTTAGGTTGTGCTGTTGAGGTTGGCTCAGTGTCCTGAATCAATTCAAAATATTCACATTTCATGGTCATTCTGACTTTGGGGAAGGGCCAGGAGTCACCAGGTAACACAAGCCAGGCCTGGTGAGTGAGGCAGACAAGGACACACCATAATGCCCGGGAGCCCACCTGTCCCCTGGATGGCAGTCGGCAGCAACATTCACCATATTTTTTAATCACATCTCAGAGACACAAAAGAGGACTTGCTGAAGTGCTTCAGAAAGTGACAGGGCCACTGGAGTAAGGGTGCTCGGGATGAGGAGGGTGTTTTGAGGGAATCTAATGATGACAGCGTGTCTCTTCCTTTAACAGTTTTTTAAAAATTGGAACACTTATTATATATTTTGATTGTCCCTTGTAATGCAAGTGCACCCACTGGATGCTTCTTGAGACTGGAGTCTGATGCAACAATCCTTTGTCACTATCCAGTCCCGGGCCCAGCCATGATGTAGCCATGGTGTCCTCAGAGTGGCTGCTGAGCAGACTGCATAATAAGGTACCTTTGAGCTTCCAGAGCACTGGCTTTGGATTCATCACATTACAGCAACATTTGTCTTCACCCTTATCTGGAGGACTAAGCTTACCAAGTATATTTTAATTTAAATTTAAGATACATTTGGCTTCTTAGCAATGGAACATTCTGTTGTACATGTACGTTTTCTGAGACATGAAACCTGAGATTAGTACTACATGTTCAGCTTTTCTTAACCATGATGGATTGCCAGCGGGTAGAGAGGATGGGTTGGGGAGGGCATTACAGAGATTTGTACTTCAAAGGCTAAAACAAATCTCATTTCCTGAGATTTCAATTGCACAGGAAGTTTCGCTTTCAAAATTCCAATATAAACCAGATTCTTTTAAAAATCAATCACAAATGTGAACACTACTGCCTAACCAAATGCTTTCGGTGTTAATTTCATTCTTAATGCTTTTCTCCCAAATCAGAATTCCTCCTGGAAAAATAGCTGAATTTCACTGTAGTGTTGTGGCTTAAACCAGACAGCAAAGCCTGTAACAGGGATGACAGTTTTTCACTGCCTAGGGATCTTTTCAGGAGGCAGAGAGAATACACTGTCAGGGGGGTGGGAAGTATGGAAGGATAAAATGTTCAGAATAGTCAGAGAACCAGGGGAACTTGTAACTTCCCGCCATATCTCCTAGAGCCCTGGGAACTAAGAAATAAGAAAGTAGAACAGGGAGATTGTCCTCCACACAGGATGATAATGAGGTGGAGGAAACAGGAGAATCAATATCCATAGTTCGCATAGGCTACTCAGAGAGAGGCAGGGATGGGGGGGGGATTCAAAGCAAGAGGGAAGAATAATCCAGAACAGTGTGTTATGACCTGAGCTCTACAACCTTATCTGAAATGGTCAACAGAAGTGGTCTATGAGTACATAGTGTACAAGTAGTTCCCCAAGCCAGAGATTTTTATGAATTTTAATGACCAAATGATATCCATTTGATACTGGGTTATGGTTTTAGGTGGTAACCTGTGGCCAAAGCACATTTCTCCAAACAGGTCTGGGGATTCTGGATTTGGTGCCCACAATGGAAAGATGAAAAAGTAACACCCCTGTGGAGGCGAGGTAGGGGGAGGAAAGTTCAGAGATGGTCTCTGTAAATATGCCACATGCTCATCTCTGAGAAGCTGGTTACTAGGGCTGGAACTCTCAGCCTTCTTTGCCCCATCTCTCCCAGGACCAAAAGAAGCAGTTTCCTGTCATGTTAAGGACCAGGGCTTGAACATACACTGAAGGTGGTCTTCCTAGATCTGAATTGGTAGATTCACTGGGTTGAAAAATAACTAACAAAGCTTGTGAAACAGATTTCCCATTACAAACTCAAAAGCAATCTTGCCCCTGAAGAAATCTGTACCTTACCCTGAACTGTCACCATTGGTCAGGAAGGGGCAGGAACCCAGGGACGAAGGGGCTTTTTTCCCCTTCTCCTTTTCTCAAATGTGAATTAACTAATTCTAGTTCTATTTTCAGTCCTAAGCTACCAAACTATGTCCACTGGGTCCTAAGAAAGAGGACATTACTGAGATGCAACAAATGTGAACGTGCAAAGCGGGCTGCAAGTGGAATAAAAGACATCGAGGGGGGAAAAAAAGGGATACTGCATGCCATGAAAGAAAATGATTGGCCAGGAGGGTGAGGAAATAATCCTGCAAGAACTATAAAGCAGGGCAAAGAGAAATAACAGAGAGAGAGAGAGAGAGAGAGAGAGAGAGAGAGAGAGAGAGAGAGAGAGAGAGAGAGAATGAATGGACCTATTAATTTGGCCTCATCCATATTCTCTTGCATACTGCTGTATAGACTTCAACAGGGAAATGAACCAAATTTTCATCTTGCTCTCAGCTTTCTAAAGAGATCTTCAACCCCTTAGCACCAGTAGTTTTCTTTAGAGGCCCTTCTGTCTTTCTGTGGAGCTCATGGTATTTTTTATTCTAGACTCTATGAGTTAGTGCTTAGAATCCCTGGTAACCCTTTCACGTCTAGGTTCCCCAAAAGTGTACATAAGAAAGTGCACTCTTTCCAAACCTTGTTTGTGTGTTTTTGTGACTGTATGTATTCTTTAACTGGGGAAAAAGTTAAAAGTTTAACCGGGAGGCTCTTCATGAACATGAAGCCTGAGCCAGTCTTCTACCAGCCTTGTACTACTACAGATTTTACTCAGTTTATATTCATCACCTTTTGCCACTCTTGACAACAGAATAAGAGGAAAGCATTGACCAATTATTTTTTTAGCCCATCATGGAAAACAAAAAATCTGCTACGTGCCAGCGTTTGCAGCAGGGGCTGGACACAGAGGAAGAAGCAAAACAGATGTAGTCTCTGAGTTCACAGAACTTATAGTGAGAAGAAAAATATCAGTAATAAACAAATAATCAGATATAGTTCAATACTGCAAAGGAATGAAAAGGCAGTACGAAAACTGAGTGTGACAGAAAACAGACGGCATCCTTTGCCTGGAATATCAGGAAGATATCTGAACTACAATATTAAAGGTGCAAAGGAGTCAAGAAAGGAATAGATAAAGGAAAAGCATTCTTGGCAGAGGGAACAGCATGTATGAAATTCTCTAGGCTTGGGACACTGAAAGAACCAGAAGAAATGGTAGTGTAGTTGGAATATTATGAGCTTTCTTCAGGTAAAGCCTCCTACTGAGTTCATGTGAGCAAGTCTTAATAGTCCTAATGAGGAGTTTACGGTATGGCCAGTTCTGTTCTCATAAAACCAAATTGTTACAGAGGAAATTTAAGAAAGCTTAAAAAATAAAAACAGAATGGACTTTCATCTTGGGATGAATGTATACTTAAATCATAATACATATTTAAAATACACCAATAAACTCAACTTTTTAAAAAAATGGAATAGATGAGCTTTCTAGGTCTCTACTTTGAAGGTACAAGGATTTTAATGCATTTGAAGTAGAGAGCACTATTAAAAAGTTCTTGGCATTGAAAATTTTGAGAAAATTAGGATATCTGTATTTTTAAAATATTATTGATGCATGAGGGATTTCATGCAAAGTGAAAAGAATTAATAGGACTTTTGGATGGTTTTAATAGTAACTGATCTAAGGAGATATACACTTAGAAAAACTTGCTTGGTCTTGGAAAAATAATGATTTTACTCACTTTGTACTCATAGCCCTTTGCCATTCTTGACAACAGAACAAGGGAGTATAAATGAGTATAAACTGAGTAATATCTCATCTTGACCAGAAATACTCTTAGACGATAAAACAAAGCTCATCTTTGGTCTACTTCAAGTGGTACTGGTGTGAGCCACACGTACGCAATCTGAAGAGGACAGGTGAGGAGGAGATTTCTACTGCAAATGCTGGGGCGAAGATATGCCTGTGGTGGTGACAGGGAAGATCCTCTTAAACGGGAATCTAAGTCGCATGTGCACTGGGCCGAGGCGTCCAGGAACCCTGGGACAAGTGTTAACAGATGAAAGATGGAAGAAGAAAGAAAAGGATGGAGTGCAAAAGCAAAAGATATAATGAGAATCAAGGTTAAAAGAAATAACAGACAGAAGAGCACACTGTTCAGAGCCATTTCAGCAAAAAGTTGTCTTCCTCTTTCCAGATATTCTTTTACTTAAAAACAAATGTTAAAAATGTTTTGGAGTATGAGGGACATTTCATTTATTTTCCATTTTGTCAGTAAAAAGGACTGTGTTTTTTTTTTCTTGTAACATCACAGCATCGCTAAAGAATTAGAGAAGCATTCACCATTAGATAAAGACATGTATTTCCAGACAGAATCTATAAAACTAGATCTGTTGTAATTTAGATATGAACCCTTTAAATGCATAACAATGCAAATTGTTAATGCTGGGTCAAAGGCAGCTAGAATGAGTTTAGTTTTCTGATAGAAGTTTAGCTATTACTAAATCTGATTTGGCCCATCAGAAAAAGATAACTGAATCTCATGTCTCCAAAACTAACATAAATATGAATGGAAAATGGATTTTACAGGGGTACTTTCTTTGCTTTCCTCTTTTTCCCCATCCTAATGAACTTCTACAAATTAGTGGTGAAGATAACAAGTTTTTCTCTTTTAAACAAATATTTCTTGATAAAGTATTTATATATTTTTCTAGAATATGGTAATAATTACAATGGTAATTATCATTATTATTACTGTTAGTTCCTTAGAATTGCATGGTAGAATGCTCAGACCAAGTCTAGAAAAAAACCCAGTTTTATCATCCTGTATTAGAGGAACACAGTCAAGATAAATTACGTGAAGAGTAAAATTGAACAGGAGACAGTTTCGGCAGAGACCTTATCTGAAAGGCTCCAGGTCTTGAAGTACTGAAAGAATTTCATTGTAAATCTGCAGCGACGCATGAGCTCTGTGACAGCATCCAACGGAGCTCTCATTATATTTAAGTTTTAAATCAGAAGAGAAATCCTAGTGATAAATCTGAGGATTTCTTCTAAACCAAATGGCAAACAACTACCCATTTCCTTACAGAGGAATATTTTAAGTTTAGCTCTTTGATTCAGAATTGGAAATGATGCTAAAATAGGTTTCTGAAAAAATTAAACTATAAACTGTCATATTCCATCCCACTTAACATGAATGAGCAAAGCCTCTAGGATAAACTTGATTAACATAAAAAAGGCTCAAATCTTATTTATGTTTCTAGAGAATAAAAGATTATTTAAAAATCCTCAAACTGTGTTCATACTTTCCAAATAATAGCACATGTGATTCCTCTGGGTATCACTCCAGCAAATATTTTCATTTTAAAGAAAGTTGCTTCTTGTATCTCCTGTCCTAAGGTCTCTCATTAAAAGCTAGCTCTACATTTGGAGGTTTAGAACTCACTGCTTAGCCTCGAAGTCATCTCTGTACAAATGACTCTTGGGAGAGGCTGGGCTCAGTGGTGA
This sequence comes from Thryonomys swinderianus, assembly GCA_004025085.1. NCBI lineage: Eukaryota > Metazoa > Chordata > Mammalia > Rodentia > Thryonomyidae > Thryonomys > Thryonomys swinderianus. The sequence goes on from PVIC010004132.1 coordinate 31,840, forward strand.
AGATGGCAGTGACATGTGAAGAGAAACGGCAGCACTTACCAGGTCCAGGCCTATGTGAGCAGATCTTATCATTTCATTCTCAAAACCACCTCAACGTTGGTACTTTTGCTACTTCTTTTTTTTTTTTTTTGAAACAGGGTCTCGCTTTGTAGTTCAGGCTGGCTCTGAGCTCACTATGTAGCCCAGGCAAGCCTGGAACTCAGCAATGCTCCTGTCTCTGCCTCCCGAGTGCTGGGATTACAGCCATGAGCCACCACGCCCGGCACTGCTACTTCTTTTTTTCAGAAAAGGAAATGGACACACACAGAGGTGAGGGAATTTGTTTGGCATTATATATGTAGGTAAAGCCAGTTGATTAGACACCAGAATCCACCCACAGCTCTTATCAGTGCACTTTATTTCTCTACTACTGAACAGCACAAAGCTTCCAGACAATGGAAAGAGAATGATCATAGGCTTGAGTCCTCCATAGGCCTTACACAGGCTGAAGATGGAAGAAGACCTTGGCCATGTCATGGAATCTGAAGATTGTTAGGCCAGGTCAGAATCACAGTGAATAAATTCTGTGGCACTAAGAGGGTCCTATGAAAGGCACAGTGGCTAAGAGGTCAGGTGCTGGTGCTGGCTAAACCAGGAGGGTTCAAATGAATGACTTCTTGACCTAATCTCTTAGATTTAGGTTTCTTCTGCTATAAAAGGAAAGTGAAAATAGCATCTATCTCACACAAAGTTGGAAGCTACAGTAAAACAATGCATGTAAAGTCTGTATATCATACTTGATATATTCTAAATTCTAGCAATGTTAGATATTACTTTTATGAATTCATAAGAGTCTAAGATCTCAGGAGCCTAAATTCCACATAGGAAGCACAGTTTTCCCAATTTCGTATCTCTAATACTGAATAGACATCCAAAAGGTCACTGATGCCAGAAACAGGGCCATTGTATGGTCTTAGCCTCACATTCAGAAGGGAAGGAGATATTACTGACCGAGCCGACGAGGTTGGCTCTGTGACTTGACGCTGCATGCGGGCCCCATGGGCACAGTTCTCCTGGACCCCCGGCTGGGTGGAGAGGGGAATGTCCGGGGAGGTGTGGCTTATCTTCATGGAGGAGTCGGGGCAGGGTGTGGGTGGGTCTATGAAGTCCTCACTGTTCTCTTGCTCATTGGTCTCTGTGTCCGTGTAGTTAAGAGGCTCCTGGTTGTTGTCTTTGCTACCAGAGAATAGGCCTCGTTCTCTCCATGGAACCCAGCAGAGTTTCCAAGACACGAAGAGAGACACACCAAAGAGGGCAAGACCACAGGCAGTGACCACGAGGGTCAGCAGGCTCACTGAGATATCTGCAAAGAAGCAAAGATCAAAGGTCAGTGTGATTGTGCCTCCCACATCCACCCTTCACGTGGGGTGGGCAGATTGACTCTCATCTATTCATCCCTAAGGATCTGGCTGCAGGAGGCCGGGCTGGGAGATATTCCTGGGTCATGAGATTTTGGGACAGTTTCAGCAGACAGAGGCAGAGGAACAGGGAGGGAATATAACATAACAAGGAGGCCATGTTTAGAACCAATAAGCGGCCTGTGACAGCGAGAAACAAGGCATTCCCAGGGGATCTGGAAGCCCCATAAGCCCACTGAGACCCCTCTATGGGCAACACGAGTCATGCACGATTCTGAATGCATAAAAATTACTTTGTCATCCCAGAGGGATGTATGATACAACTACAGAATTAAGTCACAGCTTCTTAAAACAAGAAAATACAGAAGTGCTTTTCTTTTTCTGTTTTCGCCATTAACTTTTAAGGGTTTAGGCAAAATGAGGTCCAAATCTTTTGTGGATTTTGCACAAAAATACGACTGAATAGTCAAGTCCTCAAGATTCAGAGCAGACTCTCATAGTCTAAGATTCCCCAGTAGCAGACTGTGGGACAAGCATACAAGAGGGGAAGGTAGATTGAGGTGAAGAAAGCAGATAGGAAAGGCAGGGGAAGTGATCCACGGAAGACAACCAGTAAAAGTTGCGTTTTCAAGCCAGTTACTGTAAAGAGGGGCCAGAGGACAAGGCTCTGGAGAGGGCCAAATGTTTGGGAGTTAGCCCACCAGGTGGGGAAGGGGCTTGGCTACTTGTCTACCACTTCCTTTTAGTCAGTGATCTGAGGGCAGTCTCAAAGGGCATTAAATATCTTGCATCCTCATCTGTGACAGAGTTGGACAAAACAAGCTTTGGTGGCCAGAAAAATCCATCACTTTAATAAGTGCAGAGGTCAGTCTAGAGATCAACAGGTACATAGTGGCATGGTAAGGGGGAGGGCAGAGCAAATGGCAGCGAGAGTGTCTGTACATGGACCACAGTCCTTGGCCGTGTAGCGTTCAGTGTACATTCTTTTAGTTTTCTGCTCAATCCCCTTCAGGCTCCCACCTCACCCTCCCATACAGTCAGGGAGGGTAAAGCACCAATCTGGACTCATTCCTGGTACTATTACCTTGAACAACACCCCTACCTATCCTTCTTGTGCTACACTATATTTAGGAGGCCCAAGGTTTCACCTCTATAGTATATTATTAATATCTGCATGACTTCCTTTCAAATTTTTCTGAAGGTCCAGCCTATAGCCAGGTACTTGTACTAGCTTACAAGATACAGAGGGGAACATGACCCTCCATACCTTCACACACTCTAGTACAGGGGCCAATCAGAAATTATTTGTTAAGTTCTCACAGTGTCAGCTAGCCACATCAATGTTCTATGATTTTTGACAGGTTGTATTCCCCCTGAGGCGTGTATGGGACCTTCCTACAAACCATTTAGCTATGGAATCAAGTGGACCAGCTACCATCTGCCTATTTTTCAACACAATTCAGAAGCCATCTGATCATTCTCAGGAAATGATACAGTTTCTTCATGAAGCCTTGCTCTTGAGAGAAAGTCAGCTGCCTGTTGGTGATGGAACATAATCCCCTCATGATTCCCAGTCAGTCCCTGCCACTGTGGTGAAATCCTGCTGAATTTCTGAAAACACTGGGATTCAAGTTTCAACCTGCGTGACTGAGCTCAAATTTTTGTTCCCTTTTCCTCCTCAAATCCACTGAAATGGGATAAGCAGAGGAAAGCAAGGCAGGGTAATAGATCTGTTTCTGAATCAGTAACGAAAAGGACTTTCTGGAATCAGGGAAAAGTCAATCAGCACTGAGAACTGAGCACAGGCAAATGAAGAAGCATAAAATAAAAAATCCTGAGCACAGGGATGGGAGGGAAACTAAAAGGTACTGAGAACCACACCTCGCAGAGTTCCAACATGAGGTAGGGCTCACTTGGCTCTGACAGCTCACACAGGGGAGTGGAAAATTTATTAGTGCTGATTTCTGTGAAAGGTGATAATAACGGGGCATAATAAGGAAGAGACCCTGCTCCGGTTAAATAAGCTGTCATAGAAAACATTAGTCTCTACTCCCTGGTCAGGTGTGGTGGCACACATCAATAATCCCGCACTCAGCAGGCCGAGGCAGAAAGACTCCTCCAAGTTTAAGGCCAGGCTGGGCAACCCAATCAGGTCAAGGCCAGCCTGTACTGCAGAGTGAGATCCTGTCTCAAAGAAAAAGAAAAAGGAGTCTAAAAACAAAGCAGGATCTACAGAGCAGTGGAATCCCTGAATATATTCTATAATGGAGGTAAAAGTCCTTCCCTAGGATCTGTTAACTGCTGTAGCTTTGTCCTCACACAGAGATAGCTGACACCAGAAAGCGGGAGGTGGGTGCTGCGGGGCAGTGGGATTTAGGGAGGTGAGGTGGCAAGTGGACTAGCCCTCACTAGTCACTCTCTCCTGCCACGGGGCTCTATGCCAGGGGCCAGTGTAAGTCCCAAGCCTCTCATGTTGGTTCTGGACATGTGACGTCCTCTCACCAAAGGAAGAGCAATTGTGAGCTCTCACCGTGCACAGAAGAGGAGCTCTGGGGTTACAGAAGATCTTGCATCCCACCTGATGACCATGCAAAGACTTTCGTACACCGGCCCAAAGTCAAAATGAGGAATAAACCTGACCCAGGCCCTGGAGCAGAGAAGCAAGTGAACCACAGATTCACAAACAAAACCTAAATATTTGGTATCTTTAAGTCACTAAGATTTTAAAGGGATTGGCTGCCATGGCAAAAATAAAAAATAAAACATAAATAAATAAAATAAAAAAGATGAAGATGCATGACCATGCAATTTACTGTGCAAAGCTAGGACAATTTTAAGAAGGAAAAGAAGTTATATTAATAAGTACTGTACATGAGACTGAGAAACTCAACTCCTAAACCTAGAACATATAATCATCCTGGACTTAAGAATCCCACATGATTTGGAACTCATCAGGTGAGCACATGACAGGATTCTGGTTGGCCTGGAAAACTTGGCAAGTAGTCTGATGTCCTGCTCAACTTCTACCTCTAACCAAAGGGCCCCTGGCCCTGCTCAAAACAACTCTAGCTTGTCAGTTCATTTTTGGTTTATACGATCAAAGAGCACCTCGCTCACAAATCCAGACAAGAAGAACCCTGACAGCAGCGAGCTCTTCCATTTCATAGCTAAATGCCAAGAGTCTCAAACAGTTCCTAATACGCAGAAGGCATTCAATAAATGGCGATGCTCACTGCAGGAGCTCTGGAGCCACCTGCTCTCTCATCCATGGATTCTGATTGTGTAGGCTGCAGCCTGTAAATTCTAAGGGGACTGGTACAGTTAGAGCCTTACAAATTTTTGCGCATGTAGTTATTCCAAGAACTTTCTGACAAAAAGTAAGAGTGTATTTTTCTCATTCACACAAAGATGCCACATAAATTAACAGTCTTTCAGGGAACACTGGACTGGCTGGGAAAGGTGACAGCTGACACTGCCACACCATCCTCTAAGTGTAATCATCTGGATTTCTGTCACAAATAACTCAGCATGTCCTCTATGATCTCCATTTGTGGTTTTGTTTTTTTTTGTTGTTGTTGAAAGAAGTTAGGGCTGCTAAGCCCATTCTCCCTACCTCAGACCACTGAACTCAGCAAACACATATGGAAAGCCACCTCTGAATTACAGAATAGTTTTATTTAGAAAGACAATTTATTTCTTAAATTAGATAGTAGGTATGTGGTTGTTTCATTATTAATCTGTAAAGGATATGAGTTCATTATATCTACTCTGACATTTACAGTCTATTTTATAAACAAATTGAAAACAATAGCAATAATAAATATATATTTTTTTTAGAATAGGATTAGCCTATTTTGTACTCTAGTCCAAGGGTCAAAGACATAACAGAGTGGTTATTTCTCAACCCTATCCCTGGAAGCACCACTGATTTGGGGGTTGACCGTACAAAACATGAAACCATAGCAAAAGCTACATGCACTGCACCTTTCCCTAGGGCGATATATGAGGTGCATGGCCTACACTTAGGCCCCTGCCGCAGCACAGAATGTAACACAGCCGTGTCCCTGGACACCGCACACAGCACTCTGTGACATCTGTGGATTCAGCAGCATCTCAGCTGGACCTCTAAACCTAGAAGAACAGACTTGTCTTGGAATAGCAGCTACAAGTGAGTGAAAAACCTGAACAATATACCTGCACGTGGACCAAGAAATAACAGTTGACCTCCTAGCCAAGGAGGGCCCAGAAGGTCACCCAAATGGACAATAAATGCCATGGCACAAATGGGCCAAGCTAGTAGCTCAAAGGAAGCTAACCATGCTGATTTGTCAGAATAAATAGTCTCTGACAGGAGACAAATAAAATCAAGAGGTAAATTAATTTCTGTACTGAGATTTATACGATTGAGACTAGAAAAAGAAGTATGACTGCAGAAGTAAACAGAAACAGACACTCTTGAGGTCTGATCTCACTCAGAAATAAAATATGATTGCTCAAACAACAGAAAAATTCAATAAAATCAAGAAACTTAATTGAATGTGAACCAGAAAAACAATAACAAAACTCCTCAAACATAGGAAAATCTAAACAAAAAACATGTAACACAGGATACTTATCTAGGAAATCTATTGTTCAAAGGTCTCAAAATTAGAATGGAGAAAATGAAGGTAAAAGTCATTAAAAATTAAAATTATCTACAACTGAAGGACAAATTGATAGGGGTCCACTGAGCACCCATAATAAAATACCTTACTACTACTTTAGATATATTATTGTGGAGTTTCAAAACACCAAGACTAGAGAAAATTGTAACACTTAAGAGATAAAAAAATCATAAAAAGACAAAGAAATTACACCACACTGGTATCAGCCTTTTCATGAAAAACAGTGAAAGAAAAAACTATATTCAATTTAGAATTCTTCATCCAAAGACGCTATCAATGAAGTGGGAGAATTGCAAAGGTCTATTTTAGTCTACAAAAAGTCAGAAAGATTACTCTGCAAGCATCTATCATAGGAAGTTACTTGAGGGTTATTGTAGGAGATTAAAAATGAGACAGGAGACATAATATACAAGAAAAATTGCACTTTACTCCGGATATCAGTGAAACAAAGTCCCAGCACAGGAGCTGAGCACAGAGATGAGCCAGTGCAACATGGAGCAGTGTATATGATTGACTAGGCATCTAAAACCACTATATAGTTAAAACATACACGAATCAAAAAATTTCTCTCTCTCTCTCTCTCTCTCTCTCTCTCTCTCTGAAACTCTGAAATAGAGTCTTGCTATCTGCTTTAGGCCAGTCTTGAACTCACTATGTATCCCAAGATAGCATTGAACTCATAGTGATGCTCCCACCTCAGCCTCCTGAGTGCCCAGATTACAAGGGGTGTGGCACCACATGTGGGTTTAGTATCTCCATTTTTAACAAGCATCTCAAATCTCAAAGGAATCTGACACAGATGGTTTACTGATAAGACTGAATAAATCAAAGTACAGAGAGAGGAGGAAAGGAAGGAGGGAGGGAGGGAGGGAAGGAGGGAGGGAAGGGGGTAGGCGAGAATGAGAATGAAACACAAGATTCATCCCTTATCCTAAGACAACTGTGTTGTGGGGGCTTACATAGATAACACTGGCAAATTTGGTTAGGAAATCAGGCCATAGATAACTTGAGGATATCACATGGTGCCTTGCAGGGAAAGTGGTAATGTGATTAGATGGAGGAAACAGGCAGAGCAGACAGCTCTGAAGAACTGTTAAATGTTTCAGGAAACTGACCAATGATGAAATACTGTATCAGAATTAACCATAGGAATCATCCAGTACAGGGTTCTGTGACAATTCCCTTATCAATGTTCCTCTTCTGTGACTACAAATTCTTTAAATGTCTCATTCCTTTGTTTTTAAACTGTATAAAAGGAAAGTAGTTCTTGTTTTTGCAGTTTAAAAGGATAGAAAGATTACTGTGAACCTAAAACTTCTCTAAAACAAAGTCTATTCAAACAAAAGTGAAGAGGAAGAAGGCAGAGTCCAAGGGGAGAAGAAGAGGAAAAGGAGTGGGGATTGCTGAATCTAAACACCACAGAATTCTAGTTACTCAGTAAAGGAGAATTTCACTCCGTACTTATCGTGGGAGGCTAGGGGATATGTTCTGAACAGAGACCCTGAAACACGCAGCAATAGAGCTAGGGTTAAACTGCTTTGGTGACTGAGCTTCAGTCATCTTGGAAATGTGATACTGCGAAGACGCCACTGTGATTACACTGTAGGTTCCACAGCAAACTACTTATGACCCCAGATCCTCAGGCCACACAGTCAAGATCTGCTTCCCAACAGGAACTGTTCAACCTTAGATAAACTTCTCTCCGTCTCATTTTGTCATAGCAATGTTGGGAACATAGCAACCTCTATCTCTTGGGGTTGTAAATGAATACTTAGAAGAGTACTGGTGCTCAATAAATCTGTGGTTTGTTCCTGTTTTTCCATGATGTATCTCAGGATCAGGTTGTTCCATATACAGACTTATTAGTATCATCAATAAGTGGTCACCTTGGTTACTAAATAATGAGGCCTCCCGCAGCTTTATGAAATGAGTTAGCACCACGAAAATATCAAGTACTTAGTCAGTGCTTAGTGAACTGAATTTTTGAGAAGAGAAGGAGCTCCTATTATTCAACGTGCATTTGCTAAAACTATACTAAGGGCAGAAAATAAATAAAACAAGTCTGTGCCTTCAAGAAACTACTAATCACAAGAATGTCAATGGGGTTATTCACAATTTACAGAGTACCCTAAAGCCCAGCAGTCTGGGACTCAGAGGCTTCCCATAAGACTGAAGAGACAGGGCTGGAGATTTAGCTAAGTGGTTCCGGCACCTGCCTCACAAGCGCAAGGTTCTGAGTTGGATCCCTGGTAACTACATACAACAATGCTGGGCGTGGTGACTCACACCCACCAGCAATCAGTACCACATACCACAGTGCTGGGTGTGGTGGCTCACGCCTGTCATCCCAACACTCGGGAGGCGGAGGCAGGAGGATTGCTGAGTTCCAGGCTTGCCTGGGCTATATAGTGAGTTCAGGGCCAGACTGAACTACAAAGCGAGACCCTGTCTCAAAAAAAGATTGAAGAGACAAACTGGTACTAAGGAGGACAAGTATGTGAGTATAACACATCTGCACAGCAGTACCTCCATTCATGGACATTTGCTCGCAAACAATTTGCTCAACAAACATAACATTTGGCAAAATTTTGTTTTTGTTTATGAATTCCACTTCAGGTGAGAAACATGACCATGGCCATCTTTTTCACACAAATGTGAATATGGCCATCTTTGCTAGAATTGTGGAAGGAACTAAATTTGTTAAGTGAGACACCACTGTACCTAAAAATATGGAACTATGTAAGAAACAGGAAGAATTATGAGATACATGTTAGAAAAGGTTCTATGCTGAATTCCTAAATGGACCAATGAGGGTGGTTTTGGAAAGGACTAGGAAAGAAAAAGGCAACAGTTACTGACAAAATTCCAATCTTCATAGAAAATACCTAAGTAATAGGAATGAATTATTGGTAGAAATATCAATGGCAAAGACTATTCTGACGACGTCTCAAATGGTAACAAGTGATTAGAAGTGATGACAGATGCTGCTTCTTGTAAAGTGGCAAAGCACTTGGGCTGAACTGTGTTCCTGTTGTATTATTTGTAGAAGATGGAACTTGAAAGCAACAGATTGTAAACGTAACTAAGGTTATTTCTAAGCAAAATGTTAAAGACATGGTTCCTAACTGGTAAAATTAAAGAAAAAAATCACTTGAAGACAAGATAAGCAAAAAGCAACTAGAACTTAAAGATTTGGACAATTCTTACTTATTCATATTGTTGGGAAAAAACCCAGCACGTTTGGTAGAGATCCTAAGGGTATGGCCAAGCAATTTTTTAAAAAATTTTACCGGACATTGCAGCTGGAAAATGCTGGTTTTGAACTGAAGGGAAAGGTAATTAAAAGGAACAAAGAAGACTGTCAGATCTGGATATCACAGGGTGAGCCCACAGAACTGTACAGCGGGGAACACGCCTGGTCTTCAAAATAGGGAAGGGTGACCCTGAAGAAGATTCAGGGATCATTAGGCCTACCTTCTTGATTTCAAGGGGGGCTGTAACCTTGATTTCTGCAGATGGGGTGGCCATCTGGAGGGGTGGGTGTGGTGCCACTGCAGAGGACTGGAGATTCAATTTGTGTTTTGCAGAGGTAAGAAAGCAGGGTCACAGCCTTAGTGTCTAGGAGAGGGGATCTCTGCCCCAGCGTGTCCAAAGAGTAAAACCCCAGCCCAGTAAGCCGGGAGGAAAGAACAGAGAACCAGAAAGAATCATTTTGAGCCTTCGGTCTCATGGAGTTTTGCTCATAGTTTGGACTTACTTGGGACCTTTTAACCCTTTCTTCTTCTTTCCTTTTGGAATGGAAATAACTATTCTATGCCAGTGGTGCTATTATATTTTGGAAGAAGATGACTTGTCTGATTTCACAGGTTTACAAGTAGAAAAGGAACTTGCCTCTGAACGAATCATGTCTTGAATTGCAACCATATCTGATTTAGATGACACTTAGGTGAGACTTTGGATTTTAGACAAACACTAATACGGAAACAAATTAAAACTTTTGGAACTTTCAGAATGTACAGAATACATTTCACCTGCAAATGAAAAGGATAGGGGCTTACAGGGCCTGAGGGCCTAATGCCATAGATTGAATTGTTTAATCCCCTCAAAATTCATATGTTAAAATTCTAACATTGCGCTGATATTAGGTGGTAGAGTCTTTGGGAGTGATGAGATTAGTGCCCTTATAAAAACACTCCAAGGAGCTCCTTCACTCGTCATGAGAGGACAGTGAGAAGACGGCCATTTATGGACCGGGAGGCAGGCTCTCATCAGACACTGTATCTCCTGGCAATGTGGTCTGGAGCTCCAGCCTCAAGAATGGTGAGAAATAAATTTCTGTTGTTTATAGGCCACCCAGGCTACAATATTTTTCATCACGGACTAACTAAAACACCATAGGTGAGCAGTGGGCAATCCTTACTTACTAATACTTCTCATTTACAAAGATGGAACCCAGGCCATCTGGCTATATGGTCTAAAGACTTCACCAGGAGAAACAGAGGGCTACCTGTTCAACTTCACAAAGTGGCCCAGAAAAGAGCTTGCATATTCCCTTGGACCTAGTCCCTGCTTTGCAACGTTTATGTTTTGTGATCATAGATAAGTCACTATCCTACTATAGTCTTCTCATTTGGCCTAAAGCACCTGGACAGAGCTCTCGTATTCTATGGTTCCTGTGAAACTTCAAGTGACCTTGGGTTTACAACAGTGTCTCTATCCAGGGCTGAAGCATTATGATAATGTCCACGAGTAACCTTGGAACAGTATCCTCCTGGAGGCTACGATTCAGGGCCATTCCTAATTTTTATTCTTGGAGCAGACATGAGGTTCTCTTAGCACTGGCTCATGGTGAAAATTGGAAGGATTAAGGAGCATTAACTTGGGCCTGCAGGGATCACAGCAATGTTAAGATACGGAGCCAGGTAAACAGAACACACAGCTGCTTTAACTTGAAGAAACTCATGGGTTAGTAAGATAAACTAGAGCATGGAAATTGGCAAACAACTTCAATCGTATTTTTTGTGACAGATATCAAGAGATAAACACCAGTCTTACAGTTTAGATCTCAAACATCCCTCCAGAGTCTCACATGTGCAGCGTTAGGGCCTCAGATCAGCGACTGTATGGTGGAGGTGCTATATCCACCAGTGGATTCACTCACTGAGGAATTCAGTCTCTGAATGTACTGTTAGGATGTGGAACCTGGCTGGAGGCAGGTCACCGGGGTGTGCCCTGGAAGGGTGTGCTCTTGCCCCTACCTCGTCCCTTCCCTCTCGGCTTCGCTGCTGCCAGGAGATGAGCCACTGTTCTTCACCAGACTCTGTCAACATGATATTTCTGCCTTGGAGCCAGCTGACTTCAGATTGAACCCACTGCAAACTATATGCCAAATAAACCTCTCCTCCTTGAGGCTGTGCATGCTAGGTATTTTGTCTGAGCAATGCAATTAAGTAACTAAAGTAATCTGTAACAGGACTGTGTGCCTGGCCCTCATAGCCTTTCTTCAGAAGCTTCTCAGATGACACTGCCTGGATAACTAAGCAGCTGACCTAAAATTAGCAATGAGAGAACACTTTCTGTTGCACCTTCTATTTGCAAAATTCTGTCTCATGGGTGTGACCAGCTCTTCTTCATGCTGATGTTGCCACCTCTGTTTTAGCCAGAGGGGGCAGGGGCTACTGAGGTCATACAGGGACTGGAGCCTTATGCATTCAAAGCTGGATTTTAATGTCTATGTCCATAATCCCTGACCTCTGAAGTAAATGAGCCCTGCTGTCTACATAACACGAGGGCTTAGGTGTTATATTCATATCGGTGGCCTATTTATTTCACTTAATAGTGTGTCCTTAAGGTGTGTCCATTTGCACATAAACGACTCAAACTTGTCATTCTTTATGGCAGAGTAATACTCCACTTTATAAAAACCCCACATCTTCTTTATCCAGTCTCCAGCTGATGGGCATCTAGGTTGTTTCCAAGATTGGGCTCTCACAAACTGAGCTGCTATGAATATGGGTGCACATATGTCTTTATGATATGATTCTTTTAATTTTTTCTAGTACATTCCTTGCAGAGGAATAGCAGGGTCAAATGGGACCTCTAATCCTAGTTTTCTGAGGAATCTTCACCCTGATCTCCACAAAGGTTGCACAAGTCTATAATCCTACCAGCAGTGGGGAAGGGTTCCTTTCTCCCTGCAGCCTTGCCAGCATTTATTGCTGGTTAATTTTGCAATACCCTATCTTTTCTCTGGTATGAGAACCTGTAGATGTAAATGAGTTGTAGAATGTATGATAGATTTTATGAAATAGGAAATATTCAAAGGGAAAGTGGTAGGGGAAAATAATGAGGGGAAAGAATAAATATGATTTGAAAAGAAAAAAAAAGCACATGTACATAAGGGGTGGAGGGTTGTAGGGTGGGTAGGGATATGGAAAAAAATGAGAATTAACTCATGTCATATACTGGTACAAATTCCCCAATGTTGAGTGTGATTGTGAGCTGTATATAAAATGTACCAATAAAGAATTCAATTGAAAAAGAGTTATGTTCAGGTTTGCCACTGTGTCTCCATTCTCTTTTTACTTGGTGGCCCCCAGAAAGTTATTCAGTTGGGGGTAAAACTATTTTAAAAGAATATTTTGCCACCATTTAATTGGGAAGTGTTAGTGAAATTCAGTTTTTCTCTATAATGGAATTATGGACCATGTAGAATAAACAGAAGCACTCAGATGTGGTAGGAATCTTGCAAATTAAGACAGAACCAGTATACAAATGATTTTAGTCAATAAGGGACACCTATCTAAAAAGAACACTGTTATGGTTTGGATACAAATATCTGCCAAATGTCTCACGTTCAGAAGTGAGGCTTTTGGAAGGTAATTAGACCATGGGGGGAGAAGCTATATCTACTTGAATATATGGTTAGGAAGTAGGCCCTGGTCACAGGGAGGATGCCATGGGGGCATGACACCAAAGCCTTGAACTCAGCGATCCCCCTGCTCCTGCCTCCCAATTGCTGGGAGTATAGATGTGAGTCACCACGCCCAGTATTGTTGTATGTGGTTACTGGGGACTGAACCCAGGACCTTGTGCTTGCTAGGCAGGCGCCAGAACCACTGAGCTAAATCTCCAGCCTTTCCTCTCTTTCTTCTTCCTGGGTGCCATGGGCAGCAGTTTTTCATTTTCCTCCCCATACCTTTTCACCATGCTATTTCTATCTAGTTCGAAACTGAGCCAAAATAAATTTCTCCTCTTTTAAATTGTGGGTATTAGGTATTTTGTCTCAGCAGGAAAGCAACTAAGACAAGACACCTTGAAACAGGTGTCTCAAAACACAGGGGGACAGTGCTCAGGCAAAAAGGATTAGCAACCCTCCCTGGTATATCCACAGGAAATGAGAGCGAAGCCACACTGAGCAGTGCCACGTGGGGCAACAGGGTGGTAGAATTTGCTATCTGGAAACCCAGCATCCAGCTGTCATTTGCTAGGAGACCAGGCTGCCTGCGACATCTTATGCATCATTTCTCACCTCTACGATGGTGGCAAGAAATTCCTCCCTGCCTGGGTCTGCACGTGTGTCTGTATAAATTTATCCCAGGGCTTTCTTAGTGTTTCTTGACATTCTTTTTAAGAACACTGCATTGGCCCAATAATCCACACCTCCCATGAGACCTTTTCCAAACTTTTTAAGTTGGAATCCTTTACTAGGCCATATCTGATCTTGCTTTGATCCAATTTATGTTTAAATCTCTCATCTACCCTATGAAACAAGATCAAAAGGTTACTGACAAGCACTTTTGTGAATAAGCATTTAGAAAAATTCATAAAGCAATGTATAATTTAGGATGTTCCCTCCCATTCTTGGCTTGCATGAAGGAAGGTCAGGTTCGGTCTTCTCCCCTTTTATTTGATGTTGTCCAAGTACATAGGGCACAGCACGGTATCCAGAAGTTTACTGTAGCTCTAGACCCCAGGACTAGGCAGGCTTTCCCTCCTGATTTGTCCTCAGACACAGGTGGATGCCTTCAAAACAGGGCTTTGATCCTAAACATCTGGACCAGCTGAGAGCAGCCTGCACCTGTGCTCTGCACGAGTTCTGCCTATACTGGTGTGCGCAGAGGACTCCCAGGCCTCCACTGCTGTGGCAGTTATGCCTGACTGTGCTCACCTGACTGGCCCGAGAGCACCCAGGGGATTAGTGGGATGTATTTATGAGCATGTCTGCATGGGTCATGAAGGTGTGAGCCTGGGTACTCTATATGGTCCCTTCCCCCTTCCTCTCTGATACTGTCCCCTGTTTTGCTTCCTAGTTGTGATATACTAAGCATGTTTGTTTGCTATGATTTTCTGTAATGATGTTTCTCCCTTGGAGCCAGCTGACTATGCACTGAATCTCCAAAATCATGAGCCAAATTGAACTTCTCCTTTAATTTGTGGGTGTCAGGTATTGGAAATTGTGGTGGGAAAACTCACTAATACAACTGGTATGAAAGGAACAACGTGGAGAGGGCTTTTTTTTCAGAGCACAAATGTTGAACAAAAGACAGGATACATGAATAACGACCTGACGAGTAAGCACAGACCTGTTTAAAACAAAAGGGGGACATCCTCCAGAGTCCTGTCATATTTCTTGAAAAAGGGAGCAGAGGTCCTGGTGAGTCCTGGGGAATTGTGGGGGACAATAAGCTAAGGAATTGTATGTATAAGTATCTGCAAGTTGTTCAAGTTCTATGAAGTCTAGTTCACAATTCTGACTCTAAAACAGTATTTTCTCTTCTAGAACTGAGGCTTTAAAAATTCTATACTCAACTAAGTATTTGTACATGATGCCTTTTCTAGTCAAAGACCCTCTTCCACTATCTAATACTGATGTATGTCCCAACATTTGCATTGTAAGTCTTATATCAGGGCACTACAGGATTTGTATTTATCCCTCTAAATTCATGTTCTTTTCCTTTCTGCCCCGTCTTGGGGCATTCACAGTTGACCCATACAACAGACATTGAGGGACTCCCTTACTTTCTGTTTCTGTTAAATTCAGCAGATACAAGCTCCCACTGGAAACTCGCAGGGCAAAGAAGAGAGCAGTTAGTGCATGCTTCCCCAGCTGTGTTCCTGGTGAGTCCCTGGGCTGCAAGTGCCCCTCCACTGAAAGTCTCTGCTTCTTTTCTGCGTTCTTTTAGGCCTATGTTATGATAACTTCCAATATTCCTGGCCCTAGGGTACTCTGCTATGCTTTGCTTGTTCCCTCAAACCTTGAGCTTAACTTTGTAAAGAGTCCTTGTAGTCAACTGTCCTCAAATTACCTACTTTGATCATACTGTCTGTCTTCATTGGGTCCCAGCCTGATGCACGGTAGATTAAACTGTTTTCTATTCTGGGCCCTACCTCTAGTTATCCATTTAACCTTAGGGAACTTATATTTGGGCCTGAGATTCCTAATGTAAACAATGAGATGTGACAGGATGGAAGGGGCTTCTAGATCTTATATTCTCAGACGGAATGAGAAATTCTATCCCTAGAATATCTCTACAACTCAGCACAATGTCTGGTACACAAGAGGTCCTCCACAATTGCTGATAATAAAATTCTAAACTATGTATCACTTCCATTTTATATCCACTCTTTACTCCACTAAAAATGGGCTTCAGATAAAGAACTTCCAAAGAACCTATGTATTTAAGTGTATAGAGAGCCAGATTTAAGATTGTTTGTTCATCATGACTAAAAGGATATAATATTTCATGCTTTTCTGAACATTTAAGGCTGCATGGAGGCCATGCAGCATAGCAGAGGGAGCCTGGGCCCTGGTGACAAGCATCATTTACTAAATTAATTTCATAGCACATTGTACTGAGCTGCTCCTTATGAAGATATTATACAACTGTGGAAACAGTGACCTAAAGAGAATATGCCAGAGAAATGACATTGTCAGGAGAAGCTCATGGAGCTGGCTGATGTCTCCAAACAGTTTTGCCTCTATGGCCAAGGCTAACCCTGGAAAAACCTTCCCTAAGAAACACTCCTCAGCCACAAAGCTGCTTAGAGGCAAAACACAGAGGATTCCAATTCACCTTCTTCTCTCTTCTTTCCTTCTTTGTTTGGCTTGAAACTTGGTAAATGGCTAAAAGCACCAGTATTGGTCCAGCAAATGATCCCTTATGAGGGTGGGTCACTATACCTCAAATCCAAATATACCCGGGGCTATAGAGCTGCTCAAGCTCAAGCATGATCAGGCTTAGACCACTGTTAACTGATTAAAAACATGAGACCTGGTATCTTTGTATTTACCTATCAATTTCTCACAAACTATATAATTTGAAGCCAATTTCCCTTTAGCAAATGTTTCATGCTACCAAAATTAAAGTGGTTTCTTTTAAATCATTAATTTTTACTAGGAGTCATGCAGAGCAAGTGGCATTTATTTATCATCATCATGATTAATAATACTGGTATATGACCAAGAAATAAAGAAAAAAATGCTTAAGATTCAACATTGACTTTAACTAGAAGGTACATAGAGTATCTATTCTCAGAGTCACTAATGTTCCTTAGGTCTACTGTCTCTAAGAGTTGTGGAAATTCTGCATGACACACAATAGCCAGATACATAGCTATGAGCACTGATGTTTTTTTCCAAGACATTTATATAATCTAATTTCTTTTTATACCGTGTAGTTGTTTTCCACATTTTAAAAATTAAAGGAAAATCGGGCTGGAGATTTAGCTCAGTGGTTCCGCCACCTGCCTAGCAAGCACAAGGCCCCTGGTTCTATCCCAGTAACCACATACAATGATACGATATTGGGCATGGTGACTCACACCCCACAGTCCTGGGCATGGTGGCTCATGCCTGTCATCCCAGCACTCAAGAGGTAGAGACAGGAGGATTGCTGAGTTCGAGGCTTGCCTGGGCTACATAGTGAGTTGAGGGCCAGCCTGAACTATAAAGCAAGACCCTGTCTCAAAAAACAAAACAAAACAAAAAAACCCCGCTTTTTGTTTACAAAATATTCTAAATATTTTAGGCTAGACGGACTTACAAAACAGCTTACAAAACCTAAAATGTCACAAAAGAAACAGTCAAATACAAACTCAGTTAAAACATGACAAGATTATCAACAACTGAACTGAAGACATTAGATGTAAGGAACTGAATCTTTTAAATTCCACAAGACTAACAACATAGAACTGGGTTTCCTTTTTGAGGACCCAAATATCTCTCATGGCTTAGTAATTAGTAATTTTGTAAAAAAAAAAACCATCATTATAAGTGATTACATAGCTCATATTCAGGAACCTAATAAGAGCCAAGGCTTTTATAATAAGAAAACTTACTGATCATCAGGAAATATCTATGATTACCACAATTTAACAGCTGAGGAAACCTACAGAAAGGTAAGGTAACTTGATGGAGGGCACTCTTTGTTACCCACTGTACTCTAATGTGACTGTTAGCCACTGACTGAAAGAGTTAATGTTAAAAACAACAATAAACTCTAAATACTATACTTTAACTTAAAATATAAATGTACATCCTTTTCTTTGAAATGGGTTTCCTACTTTAGTTTTTTTTATCATCTTCCTTACATCAAAAATACCCATAATATAGTTTATGTGTATCTTGCATTTCTTTAGGATAGAATAATAAAAATGTACATGGAGCAATACGAGAGTAGAATGCTTCTAGATTTTTTACCAGTTTTCAGTCTTTCATAGTTGCTCCTCTGTTTCTCACTCATCAACACCTTTCAAAAAAAAACTTGCTTTCATCGAATCTTACAAAGCATCCAATTCAGTTTTCATAGAAAAAATTTCTCAGTATTCATCTCATTGTTATAGGTCATATTTAATTAAACTACATAATTACAAAAGCGAGAACTACAAAATAAACAATTTTGGGGACAAAAATAACTCCATCTTGGTTAGCTTTCAGCTGAACTTATAGGAGCAGAAATAAATGGAAATGGTAGTAGATCTTCAATTTGTGAGTAGTCAGTGGTGTCTGTTGAAATGTTGTCTAGAATAAAGAAAAAGCCTTGATAATTCTGAATGTTCAGATATTTGGATTTAGGTTAAGAAAGCTTCAAAATTCTATCAATACAGTTTTCAAGTATGTAACATTTAGAAGCAACATGGCCTGATTATAATCATCCTTCAGTTACTGGCTCTAGGACACCCCTTGTACCTTAGATCCCAAAGCTGGCAGACACTGAAATCTCTTACATGAAATGCTATACTTTAAAAATCATCTACAGATTACTTATAATGCCTAATATAACATAAATGCCATATGAATAATGTTGTACTGTCTTACTTAGCATACATTGACAAGAAAAGCAGCTACAATTTCAGTACAGGTGCAATTTATTTTTCCTAATATTTTCTATCTGCCACAGGTTGAATTCATGGTCCTAGATGCTTGTTGGAAACAAAAGGCAGACTATATAATACAAAATGTAAAAGTTTTGCTACCACAATATAACAATATAGTAGCCAGCTACCATAGTTATCTATAAAGTAGGAAGCCAGATATAATATCTGAAGTGGATATACTAGTTAACAGAAATTTAAAATTGTTAATAAATTATAATTAATAAAAGAACTCAAAAGAGCATACAAAGTGAAATGAATGAATGAAATGGAATGGATGAATGAATGAAATGAAATGGGAAAAAAATTCCTCACCTTGAGTGTGTGTGTGTGTGTGTGTGTGTGTGTGTGTGTGTGTGTGTGTGTGTTTAAGCCAGGAACTTTGCCCATCTCAGATATTTTTCTTCTGAGACAGGCTAAGTCATAAAGTTACACAAGTGGAACTTGAACTTGTATTCCTCCTGCCTCAGCCTCCCAGAATGCTGGGACTACCGGCATGGAGAAAGCCTAAAACTAGAAAAACATAAAGATGATTGCTCTGAAGTAGACCCACACTTATGAACTAAAGCTTTCATCTCTCTCTTACTCAGTAATGTGACTTTTTACGATATTGTACATATATCACTTAATTATAATTATAAATAAAATGTGAAG
Organism: Thryonomys swinderianus; assembly: GCA_004025085.1. Classification (NCBI taxonomy): domain Eukaryota; kingdom Metazoa; phylum Chordata; class Mammalia; order Rodentia; family Thryonomyidae; genus Thryonomys; species Thryonomys swinderianus. Next base: position 50,930 of record PVIC010004132.1, read on the forward strand.
AAGTAAAATAACATAAAAATGTATTTTTAAATTGGGAAGCTGAAACATTCCAAGTTCTGACCAACGAGGATCATCAGGAGACCCGAGCAGCTCTGTCCCGGGGGAGACGGCTGCCAGAAAGCACCTCCGGCGCTAAGTGTTCTCGGAAACCTCTCGCTTTGCTGCACGCACGCTGCCCCGCGGCGGGAAGCCCGGACGGCTGCCTTGCGGGCCTGAGTCTGTGTCTACCCACGGCGCCCGGGGAGGGGAGCGTCCCAGACACTGTCATCAGGCATTGCGTGTCATGGGACGCTGTGAAACTTCTGACGTCCAGCCCGTCTGCCTCCGTGAGCTCTCACACCTTCACACCACCTGGCCAAAAGATACTTTCTAGCAATTCTCAGTCATGGTTCCACCTTTTTTGCTCTGACCCAGAACTATGAAACATGCAGCATATTCGCTGAGATCTCTAGACATCTGACTTAGCTTGAAGAGAAAAATGGGTTCCATACCTCCCTCCAGTCGTAAGATTATTTTATTTTAATCTTCTGTCTTTTACAATATGAAGTGGATGTTCTCACTCCACAAAATGTAAATTTTTGTTATACTATTAGGAGAGAAGTTTTCTTTACTCCCATGGAGAATCAGTGGACACCACAGTAATTTTTACTTAGGTAATATTCAAAGGCCTGTAGGAGACCTTATACAACTGAAATAGAGCCAAGTTGCTGGGTCATAGCCAGTGCCCACAGCAGGAAAGAGCAATTAGCAACTTCAAGCAATTTTGTGTTTATATTCATTCAGCAAGCAAAATTCTGGTTAAGTAGGCCCCTGTGCCATAATCACAAGGGTTAGTTCAGAAAATATTGATAGAGGCCAGGTACCTACAGTGGGAAATTCAAACACACTTCAGGAAATGTTCTTGGGGAGCATAACAAAGTTATTTAACAATCTGCTTGCAAGCATGACTGAGAAAACGGGGAGAGAGAACGTAAGATTGTACATTAGAGGCACATTACTTATTCCATGGCTGTCCAAAAATTCTATAAAAGAAACAACACTCCACAGCACTATTTTAATAAAAATTTTCAGAAAGACTTGTGCCTCAGATTCTTATATCTTTGCATGCTGTAGATAGCTTGAGTTCAGCTCCTAAAAGATAAAATTAATTCTCTATCTTTGCACAAATGCCTCCAAAACTGTAATGATGTCTGCACCCAGGTTGTCATCAAATTTTAATTACAAGCTATACACTCTTTTATAGAATAGATATAGAAATGGAAAAGTGAAAAAGCAGGATCCTATCATCATTGTATTCAGAAGAGCTGGAGAAACAGATTGAATCATATTTTCTCCAGGGGGACAGGGGTCCTGTTCTAGTGGGTTTGACCCAGTCTGAGACAGGGTTCCTCTCCACTCAGCTGTTCAAAGGCAGGACGTGTTTGTGAACTACGATACTGCTGTGATTTAGACAAAGTGCATTTGTATACATTTGTGAACATGTGCCAAATATCTGTGCTCCTGCATAAAAGTGGGACATATATGTCTGTTCAACAAACTGCCACAACTCTGTTCCACAAACTCAGCCTTTCTCAGTGGTGGCCTAGCACTAGCTCACAAAAACTCATGAGCACCAATTGTTAAACTTTTCAGGAATTTTAAAGCTAATTTTATAACCTAGCCATTGCTAAAAATCAAATTTTATAAATTTAAATAACATATTGAAATAAAGGTAGTATCTAAAAATGGCCACTCCCTACACATATTACTCTTATGTATGCTCTCAGAGTCATTTATGTCTGTAATAGCTGCATGGTAGAAATAGTAGATAATGATAGGCTACACTGCATCTCTTCCCAACAGCGTGGCCAACAAGATAACTTTGGTAGCTTGAAATGGGCCATGCTGGAAGCATTTATACCACTAAAACTTAAGCATCCAAGTTAGGTTTGATCTACTGTTTTGTCCATATCCTTCCAAAGTGATATCTTCCTGAACTCTTAAGCAAACAACAGAGAAAATTTTAGTAGCATGATGAAAGGTGCATCATATCTATAGCTATTTCACTGTAGTAACCCAAAAATTGAGGACAGTCTTCCAAGGTTCAGAAACTAACTGCTTCCATTATTGGTGAACAAGTGAAGTTCTGACATGTTTTTTCACTTTCATCTTACCTGTTAACATAGATGGAACTACCAACCAACATGTATGTTGGACCTACAATGACGTGTTAATTTCAATCAAAGGTTGCTATGGATACAGGAATTTGACAAAATCAGGAAAAGCATTTTATAAGAACTGATACTAACATAATTAATAAAGTGAGATGCCTATTACAAATTGTTCTACATCTCCTTTTTATGAGCTGTATATTTATGCCTATTTTCATTCTGGTGAGCTGGTTATTATATGGGAAGCACTAGAGATGGACTTTTTCATAAGTTGTATACAACTAAGTTTCTTCTAGTATGTCTATTTCTCTTTAAATCAGCTCTTAATTAATTCACAATTCTCATTTTAGTGCTCTAAATATGCGTCTCATCAGCCTCCCCTTTGCAGCATAAGTAGCTGTCACCAGATGGCAACAGGGTCGGGTTTGACCCTGGGCAGTTAGATGAAGAGAAAGATTAGAAATTTCTGAGTCATAATCATATGCAAAAAATGAATCTGCTTATGAAACCACTCAAGAATTCCCCTCTTTCTCTATCTGAGTAACTTTTTTCACAGAAAATTATCCTTGAAGCAATAGTTATGAAATTTATGCGGGCTTAATAACTGCCTGTGAAACTTGTGGGAAGCATAGATTCCTGGGTGGTATCTCTAGAGATCCTGGTTCTCGGTGAGGTCCAGGAATGTATATTTTAAATAAATATCCCCAAGTATTTCTGATGATTGGAGGCGGCTCACGGTTCACAGTCTGAGAAATGTAGAATTATGGGCACTCTGACACTCTGAACATAAAAGTGAGTTTGCTTCTGTCCCCTGTTGCTTTCTCAGGCAGGCTCTGGCTTTGGCAGGCTGGCCTTCAGGGATTTCTTCCTTCCTTTCTGGGTTTCCTTTTCTGCTGGCATGAGCCTTCCTCCACCTACTCTTTCCTCAACTCAGTTCTTGTGTTGCCAGTGGGGGGAAAGAAAGACATGTGTTGATTATAAATAACCTAATGAAAAACCTTGCCGAAATCAAGAAGGACTTGAAAATAAAGGAAGCACAGGTGGTTTCTATGACTCAGTTTTAATAAGATAGTGCAGTAGCACCTTTTCTAAGTGGTCACCAACCATCTGCTAATTTGGCTTAGGCCTGTAGCAGGGATGGACACCAAGCTTACAAGTTTGAAATTCTAGATTCCATGTATCCTCCACTGTGAGGACTGGGCCCTGCGCCCGACTCTACTGCTGGCACTGCTGCCTCTATTGGATGTTTGCTGGCATCTGTTATTGTTAGTCCCGCTCCGCAGGCAGGGAGCTATCTTCCTTTTTGGCTTGGACACAAATTAAAAGAATACATTTCTGATTATCCTTCGGATATTCCCAAAATACCAATTCACTCTGGACATCAAAATTCCTGAAAGTATCTTCGGAGCCTGTGCCTCCAGGAAGTTCCTAGATATATACTGGTCAAATTCCATTTGTTTGCCTCTAACCCATCTCATATGTGCTCAGTGGCATTTGCTCCTAAGATAGAGGGCTCTCTCCATCTTCTCTACTTTACCTGTCAGAGCTGGAATAGAGGGGTTCTTTTAGTCCTGGAGATTGAACCCAGGGTCTTCACACTGAGCTACAGTCCAAGCCCTTTTCAAACTTTTAAATTTTGAGATGAGGTCTTATTAAGCCTCTAAACTACCCAGGCTGGTCTTGAACTTGTGACTTCCTGCCTCAGCCTTCCTGCTAAGATTACAGGTGAGGACTGGCCTCACACCTGGCTAGAATGGGAGAATTTATAAGCTCTTGTATGATTTTCATTCCTTCTGAATTATCTGGAATGTAACAATATAAAGTTATACCTCTTTTTATTCACTATAAAAATTTTATGCTGTAGAACACAAATTCAAATATAATATCGAAAACATGATTCAAAATAAAATTCTATAAACAAGATACCAGTGTTGTTCTGGACATAGGGGGAATAAGGTGCAGCTCCAGCACCTTAGGTGCTGTGCCCCAGAAGAGTCCTACAGAAACCCAGGGCTCACTAACACCAAGTTTTAAACCACTGTGCAAACTGAACACCTACTTCAGTTTGGAATTGGCTTTTCTCTGCCATTTAAGCAATGCACAACATTCCTAGCATTTAACAAGTCTACAGCATTGTAGGCACAGTGCCTTCCTTAGTGAATCTTTACATGCCACTGTGTCAGAATTGTTCAAATGAAAATACTCTGGGCATGATTTCCAACAAGTGGATGTTAAAGTTCTGTGATAGAAACATTTATTTTCACATTAAAACCTCAAATCCACCATGTACTCTGGAGCAAAAAGCATTAACTTTCAACCAAGAATATGCAAATCTTTAAGGAATTACTCACTAAACCATATTGCCCAGGGCCTAACATAATACAGATTATAACCACACAATTACTTTGTTATAGAAAATATTCCCTTTTATTTGAGAAGGCTTTCAGATTCAAGAGATAAAGAAATGAATAAATGCAATCTCCTCATAGTCCTTATTTATCCTTATTTTTTTCTTTTCAGTTACTGTAAATTGACTTTGGTTCTAATAGAATATGAAATAAGGAAGACACGGGCACTTTCTGAGAAGTGAAAACAGAATGTTCTGTAACACAGAGCACATAAGATGAATTCTTACTTTGCAGATTACACCAGTATCCTTTAGATTTTGGAGAAGTAATTCACTCTATGTCATGCTTTGTTGCCAATGATCATAATTTAGCCTAAAACATTTATTTAAATAGGCCATTCCTTCTTCTACTGAACTTTGTTTATTCAAATATTTATTGAGTACCTATTCTGCATTAGGCACCAAGCTGCATGAGGGAAGAGAAAGAGAAACAATACACACCCATTTTCCCCCATGCATTCCTTACCTAATGAAGAAAACGTATCATCATTCAGACAATGTTTTAAGTAGAAGCGCACTGATAGGAAAAATATACAAAATCAGAGAATTCAGGTGACCTCAAAGCTGAGGTTTAAAAAGAAGTATTAGAGCCAGGTGTGGTGACTCATGCCTATAATCCCAGCACTCAGGAGACAGAGGCATGAGAATTGCTGAATTCAAGACTTGCCTGGGCTACACAGTGAGCTCAAAAGTGAGACCAAATCTCAAAAAACAAAGCAAAAGAAGTATTAGGAAAAAAAATCCTCTAGAAAAGGAAAAGTGGGCAGGGAAAGAGTTTACATGAGTGGAGGAGGGGCAAACAGTAAATAAGCAAAGAATGCTATGTAAATTCTGATACAGCATATGTGCTCTGAAGATAAATGAAGCCAGAGAAGGAAGGGGCACATACAAGGGTTTCTAAGAAGGTGTCTGTTGAGTGGGGAGGTTAAATGAAGTAAGGGATGAGCTACATGTGATCTGTGAGATAAATATCTTTGGCAGAGGAATAGCAGTAAGTTGAAAGGTTAGCATGATCATTCCAGTTTCAGACATGTTGAATTTAAGGTTTGTACCTATTCGGGTAGATATCAAGGAGTTAATTAAATATACACATCTGAAGCCCAGCAGAGCATGGATTTGAAGTCATCAGCATGCTGAACCATAAGATTCTTGAGACTGGAGATGACAACTTCAGAAAAATGCCTAAATGAGAAAGCAGGCCAAAGTCAGTAAAGTGAGAAACAATGACATTTAGGTGGCAAATAGAAGTAAGGAAACCCATGAAAGACAAGACAGGGATTCAGTGCTACACAATTCTAGAGAACAGAAATCAGTGATCACCATTTTAAAGAGGCAGCATTCCAATAACTGAAGTATACCCACCAGGATTAGCAATTAACAAGTCACTGATGACTAGCTGGAGAAGCCTTGAAAGAGTGGTGGGTATGGAAATTAGACTACAGTTATTTAGAGATTAACTGTGATGTCAGCTTGAACAACAATGACTCAGTTCATTGGTTTAGCATGGTTTTGAGTATATCTCAATGACTGACTTACCACAGAGGGAAGACCTAAACTGGGTATGGCTACAGGTGGCACCAACCAATAGGCTTGCAGTTTGGAGAGAATAAAAGGGAAAGAATAAGAGTCACTTCTGTGAGAATTCAGAGGCATTTCAGACTTCATCAGTGCCTGTATACAACTATCTCCAGGCTTCTGACATAGTGTCTTCAGGTTTGCAGCCCAGAATCAACAGCTTCCTGGTACAGATGTGTATGCAACTCTGCAGTGAGCTCTGAGCCTGTCATTTTTGAGTAGATTCTCTGGTTTCCCACAGGCAGACAGCCCTTTTGCATTCTTCTATACCTGACTCTGCAGGTGGCCACTGTAAAAGTATATATATTCCATATAAAAGTTTGGCAGCAGACAGAACATCTCCATTGGCAAATTTCAGAGTTAATCAAAGTTCTACCAAACTGCCACCAAGACAGCTGTAGTTATCTTGGATACACTGCACCTGCCTGGGGAGACATCTGCCCTGACCAGAGCAGGCTTGAATTTACTTAGCAGTAGAATTTGAATGAATCAGTAAGCCAGAGTCAGAAGGTTTAAATTTAGATCAATTTGGGCCAACGAGGAGGCTTGAATTTGGACAAATCACAGGCCTGATGCTATTTTATAAGGAGCATTCCTTATGTTTGGCTAGGATGGCTTCTTCTTGGGCACTGAAATTCCCCTCTCCATGTGGCAGCATAAATCCTGTTCAGATAAAGCCCATTTCCAGTGGTTCTGAGTAGTGTGGGCAGGGTGGCTACAGAGCTATAAACAAACACTAGGGTTTGTTAACCCTGAAGAGCTCCAGAGATTAGCAGCTGACTGAGACCATCAACTACCACAGTTGACTGAGGGCATCTGGCATTAATTGGCAGTGGCAGAGACCATAAATAAGTGTTAACAGATGGAATCCAGCATCAACCAGTGGCATCTGGCAGTAGCATAGGAAAGAAACCAGCAATGTCAACTGATAGGGTCCAGCATTAATTGGTGTCAACCAGTACCGTAAGGGATCAAAGCTGTTACACAAAGGGCTAAGGAGCACTGGTGCTCAAAGCTTAGAGCTGCTAGCAAAGCTGTACTTGGCCAATCCATGGTTTCTATTAAGCATAAGAACCCTCAACTGATTAGTGGTACACTTCAAACCATAGTGTCAGCCTCAGAAGTTCAAGGGCATGTCCAATCCTACCTGTGAAGTGAAGTGATACACAAAGAGAGGGAAAGCCTGAACACAGACGATGACCTAAGTGAACAAAAAGAAACCAATGAAAGCTTTGTTTCTGTTTTTTGTTGTTGTTCTTGCCATCAAATTCTTTCTTTTCCTTCTTTGCTTTCCCCTTTTGTATATAAGAGGGTGGAGGTTGTAGGGAAAGCAGGGAAATGGGAAAAAATGAGAATCAAGATGTATGGGTACAAATTCTCAGTGCTGAATGTGATCACACTGTATACTTAAAATGTACCAGTAAACTCAATAAAGGGGGAAACAAAAGTTCATAAAAATAACTCATTTTTTTAAAAAAGGAAGCTAACAAAAGTAACAGTATAAAAAGATGAATTTAAGAGCTATAAGCAAAGATCATGATGAGGATAGGAATTACATAAAAGGATTCCATCAACAAATCTTGAAATATCAGAATGATAGTGCCTCACTAGGAGCAAAAGAGAAGACAGGGAGCTCTAACTATTCAAAAGCAGTTCACATAGCACAACAAGTAACAAACATCATAGGACATAATCTCAAAGGACATATAAGCCAGAAATAGAGACTACAAAGACTTCTAGACAAATCTACTAACAGCCAAACCAGAATTTTTTCTTTAAAAAAAGTGATGCAATTTGAGAGCTCTCTAATTTTGGAGATTTGAGTTTAGGTAGGATATCATTTTATCATTGCAAAATACCATTCAAATATTTGCCATATATACCCATGCTCTGGCCATGAGACTCTCTCAGAATGGCACTTCTGCTTCTTAGAAAGAAGTCAGAAAATCCCTGTAAGACTAAATACCAGAGACTACCATTTCTCTGTTTTACTCTAATTTGATTCTACCTTTTTTTTACTTTGACTTATCTTGGATACATATGATCAGGCTATGATTACATAACTATGCACAATAAAATGTATGGACATGTAGAAGGATCAAAATCAGGTACAAAAACCCAGTAGGAAATAAATGAAACAACTATCATAATTGCAAAGTGATATTTGAAATTGCTTTTTATCTTAGGCCCATATTCACAACTATTGTATACCTCAAACATACATTTTTGAAACTCAAACCACCTTTCTTTTCATTCTTCAATTTATTTTTATTTCTGCATTGTAAATGACATAGCTGCCTAAATAAGAAACCCCAGCCTTTCTTTATATCTCTTTTCTATTGTATTCCACATCCTGTGGATTTTATCATAAAACAGGTCACTATTAGCATTAGGATAAAATTTAAAACCATAATATGGCCCACAAGACCCTTACTCTCTGAGTTTGTCTGTCACCACATAAACAGTCCCCAGCCTAACTTGCAAATCCTACTACATCAACAATAAATTCATTCAGTTTCCCTTAAACATTTGCTGAGCGCTCACTCTCATAACATTTTTAGACTTACTTATTCTTTGGAAGAAGCTTTCTTGCATTACCTCCTTCAAGTTTGGGTAAAGTGGTCCTCCTTTCTGCTCCCATATATGCACCACACTCCCTTACTTCCCCAAATTTGCAATTGTCTGTTACTTATCTATATTGTCCACAACCACAGGGATTGTATCTTTCTTTCAACATAGTAACTCTAGCACCATGGACAGCGCCCATTGTGAATGAATAGCTAAATTATGTAAAATTCTCACTTGAGAAAACAAAAAGAGCCAATAACAAGTTTGGAGGATGAAGTGAAGCAAGCGGGGATAAGTTAAATAAAGAGAAAGTACAAATGAAGTAAGGCCCCAGAAGCTGGGTAGAGAAGAAAGATTAATGGGAAAAGTAGGAAAAACAAAAAGCACAACTAAAAGATGGGTCAGAAATCACTTGTAAGCATTTCTATGAAACATAGCAAAAATCTCTGTCAAGGGGTTTGATAAGGTTTAAAACCATAATATGGCCTTGAATGACTCCTAACTGGACGAATATGCACCTTATTCACACTTTACAATTCCCATAGAAACATTATTATCCTCACGAGGCACATTAAGAACTCTGAGGGATCAGAAGTTAAATAGTACTCCCGGTTTACATGGGCTGCCTGCACATGTGCTCTTTCCTACATATGTTCACATCTAGGAAGTTTTGAATGTAGAATAGTGGCAGATTTGATGGTTAAAAAATTCAGAGCATTGAATCTTACAAGTGAAGAAGGAACTTGCCTCATCATATCTCACATTTTCCATTTTACTTTGAATGTCTATCTTAGAGCTCCTTTGAGAGCAAGCAGAGCATCCTTACATCAGCAGGAGCAAAAATCCTATGGGAAACTGTAATCAGAAACATCCATTACTTTCCAGTTCCTCCAGGGAAATTTGTGGCCTGAAGGACCAATCTCTATATGACAGATTGCCCATCCTCACCCTTTGCTGAAGCCCCACCTGGGGACGCAGAGGTACCATGGCATAATGATAAATTTATGCTATAGAGTCCAGCACTGACTTTTTCTTGTCTAGCAATAGTCACAAAATGTGAACTTCTGAGAGCGCACGGCATGTAGCAGACAATGGCCCTCAAGCAAGGCACCTACCAGGACCAAAGGAAAAATGTTTCCTAAATTGACATTAAAAACGTGTTTGGGGCAAAAATACATATATTGAGGTTTTATAATGGAGAAAGTAGGTTCTGTATCTTTTTCCAAACTTCTCTAATCATATAATAGCTGTGTCATGATACTCACATTCACAGATACAAAGTCAAGAAGGTTTCTCCCATGTAAACTAAGAGTCATAGCTCACATGGTGGCTGTTAGGCATCAGATTGCTGAATTTATGTAAGTCTTCCCTCTCCAAGCACAACCAAAGTCCTTAAAGGCAAAGCCCTTTGCAAACTTTCACCAACTTCCTCATCTTTTATATATGAGACTCTGAAGATTTTGACTTATTTTCTCCACAAATGATACTATGTGTGTATGTATATTTCTTGTGTATCTAAATATCAAAGCTAATATTCTCTGATGAAAGCAGCTTTTCACAAGAAATTAATTTTAACTGATTCAATTCATCATCTAAGAGTGGTTACCAAGGATACCAAATAGCCAAAATCACTTGGCTCCAACTTGCTCGTTAAATCAGAAGATATTAACAGAAAACTGTGAAGAATTATTGTTGTCTTAGTAATATGGCCAGAAACAGTGCCCTCTCCCAATGTCCCCAAGTCTACAGCTCAGTTTAAAACATTTCAGTGTATAATAATAGGTTGAAAAATATGCAGATTTTCTTGTAAAATTTAAAATTCAGTGATTAGTATTTAGGAAAATGACCACTAATGGCTTCATTTTAATTCATTTCTTGATGAAGTGCTGAACTGAGAATGGCTACTGATTTGATCTTCTTATCAATCTGAAAACAGAAGCTTCTCACCATGGCAGGTAATTGAGCATTCAGGTTATTTTGTTGAGTTTGTCCTACATCAAAGAGCCCATCGCTGTATATCTACTAACACAGCATAGCATTTAACAGATGAGCCTAGAATATGGCCTTGAGGGCAGAGGATACAAATGTTCAAAAAAAAACCCCAAAAATCACTGTTGCTAAAAAATACTTTTAAAAAAGTATACGTAAGGTGAACTGTCCATCAATAGATGGAGAGAATGTGTTTTTTTGTACACAGTGGAGTACTACTCTCCCCTAAAGATAAACATTTAAATTATAATGTTGAGTGAAATAAATCAGACTCAATAACTTAAATATCATAAGGTTTCTCTTATGGGAGAAACCCAAAGTATAAATGCAGAGCAAGTGAAAGACAGTGGGAAGTAGGAAAACAGATTGCTCCCAAAGAGGAACAGGATCAAGAGGTAGAGGGAGGGGGGAGTGAGGGAAGGAAAGAGGATGAAGAAAGGAATTGGGATGTGCTATGACCATGTACTAACTCCACACAAGGGATATGAGCACTGTGCACTGCAAACATGGATCCTCTCCCTCAAAAAAGGAAGGGATCAAGAGATGCATGGAGGAAAAGAGGAAGGGAAGGGAAAGGAGATGAAAAAAGAATTATGGTTTGTTATGTATATGTACCAATTTCTTACAAAGAATGTTAAGCAGTATGTACTAAAAATATGTACTAATAAAATGATAGAAAGAAGCCTAAGTACTGTCTATAATATACTTTTGTACATTCTTACACTGAGAGCAAAACCAAAGAATTAGTGCTCTATCCAAAAGGAATAAACAGCCATCATTCTTACTAATAAATGTATTTCTGTATAATTTAAGAAAGTTAATTCTCTGGCATTTTTCATAATTATTTTTGTCTCATTTTGTGGTTTATCTTAATTTTGTTTATAATATCTTTTGCAAAAAAATGTTCATGTCATTAGGCTTGACAGGAGTCTATCAGCCTTGTCTTTTTCAGTTGTTAGCTTTGGCATCATGTTAAGGAAATCTTCACCTACCTCAAATATGATAAACTGGTAGTTGCCACTCACTATGTTTTTCCTGTTTTCCAAAATAACAAGAGTTACAGGGTCGGAGATTTAGCTCAGTGGTTCCAGCACCTACTTAGCAACTACAGGTCCCTGGTTTGATCCCCAGTAACCACATACAACAATACTGGGTGTGCCCTTACCAGCAATCAGTACCACACACCACAATGCCAGGAGTGGTGGTTCATGCCTGTTATTCCAGCACTCCAGAGGCAGAGGCAGGAGGATTGCTGAGTTTGAGGTTTGCCTGGGCTACACAGTGAGCTCAGGGCCAGCCTGAACTACAAAGCAAGACTCTGTCTCAAAAAAAAAAAAAAAAAAAAACCACCACCACAACAACAACAACAAAAACCCAAGAGTTACACCATACTAGAAATATATATCAATTGTAAGAATACAATTTTTAACCTCCATGTAGCGAGGTATGTGACTAAGTTCTGGTCAGTGATATGGAAGCATGAAACAGAGTAAGACATTCCAAAAGCTGCTCAAAAAGAAAAGACTCAGGATCCAGTAGGGTCTTCTGTCTCCCCCAGAGATAAATGTGAACGCTGGAACTTCATAATCCACTGTAGCATGTTAGATGACTTTGAGTTAAAAGCTATGCACTAAACAAGGCAAAATAAGAAGACAGAAGGAACCTTGGTCTTATGACTACCTGGGCCGTTATTTTAGATTTCTTTACAGAAGAGAGTCTTTTAAATTTACCTTTGTTTTTAACTTGTTATTGTGATTATTTTGTTGTGATATATATATATATATAATTCTGACTATAAAATGATTGTCATATATTTTCCTGATATTTTAATGGTTTTGTATTTTACAAAACAAACCATGTGAAAATTTCTAGGGAGCAGAATTTCTGGGAGCAGAAATATGTTTTCCCAAGACAGATAGTAAATTATTTCAAGACCATTTAGTAAGTAACCCATTTTCTCCTCCACTGATTTGAAATGCTACTTTACCAGATACTATAATGCCACGTTACTTTGTTTGTATCCCATCAGGGCTTCTTCTTCTTCTTCTTTTTAATCTCTGAGAGGTAGAAAGTACAGTTATCTGAAGAAACTTGAGTGTAGAGTTAGAGATTCACATAAAGGGAAGAAGAGCAAGGAAGAGACCAAATAGCAAAGGCTAAGAGGAAATTCTTCATGGTACAGCAGGATATTAACAGAGAGTTGTCTGCACCCTGAGCACCTACATTCCAATGCATAGTGGCTGCATTCAGATTCCAGCGCCACGATTTAAGAGCTTTGTAACGTGGGACAAACCATTTAAGACATACATGCTTTGGACTTCTGCCGGATGAGGCAGGGATAACATTCTAACCTAATTCAAGGGTGTTGCAGTAAATGAATGATTACATAAAAGCTCAGAATACTACGTAGCACTGTCTTACTATCATTGTTATTAATTATTAATTACAATTGTTACTGTAATCAATATCATTACCAATCATCATGATCATCCATGTCTAAGAAATATTGGCCATTTCCTAAGGTAGCATCAAAAAATGTGAATTTGATCACATACTTTCTTGGCACTATATGAAATGATTACATTTCTATAAAAACTACTAAAAATGAGACACCATTTTACATTCATTGCAATGATTATCATAAAAGACTAATGTGACAAATATTGGCAAGGATATTAAGAAATAAGAATCCTTATGCACTATTGATGAAATGTAAAATAAAATAGTGCAGCTGATTTGGAAAATAGTTTGAAGGTTCATCAAAATATTAAGCATAGACTTTTGATCCAGAAATTCTACTTCTAGTCATATATTTAAGAGAAATGAAAAAGCACCTCCACATAAAAACATGTACCTGAATGTTCTTAGCAGCTTTACTAACAATAGCCCCAAATTGGAAAAAAAAAAAAAA